>JAUYWH010000002.1:5475454-5500983 GCA_034779795.1 Ctenopoma multispine
ACTGACGTATTCATCCTGCTGCAGCCAGGTTTCAGTGAGACTAAATAAATCTATCTGATGGTCACTTATCAAGTCATGTACTAACATGGCAACAACAACTTTCAGTGTTTCTTATAGAGATAAGTCAAAGTTAGTTGCTGAAAACACTGTATATTTGTGTTACATGCAACAAAAGAGAACTAATCATGGAAAAACTAAAATCTGGTGTCTTTGAAGTATGGTATGTTTTGAGTAATGATAATTGAAGTTCTGCTGTATGCACTAGCATCCAGTCAAAAAACAAAAAATGCCAAAATACTTATCCACTGTTATACTCTGTCAGTGGTACAGAGATATTCTCTTTAAAACATTTTTTCTCAACAAATACTTATTAATATTAAGTTTCTGAAACCCCACGGGACACCGATATTTAGAGGAAACACATCAGTGTGGCCTGCCATCATTACACGAGCAGCTCCGACTGTAGTGATTCCACAGACTTCCACAAAGATCTATGCTTAAGCTATGATAAAATATCTTACTCTCTACAGTCAGTATAGCTCTCAGGGGAAACTATAGCAGAAGCTATAGTTTACACAGTGAGACACTTGTGACATTACTCACACAAAATTACTTTTTGGTTCAGCTGCTTGCAGACTAGGATTTCTTTTGCAGTCACTGTGTAAGGTCAGTTTTCATATTTCCTGCAGTCACCGTGAGCACAGTTAACACTTGCAATGCGATAAAGCATCTGAAACACAGGCGTCGGATGCAGTCATAACTGTTGTGGATCTTGACCAATAACAACTGCATGACTTTCACCGTCATTAGCTGTCTTGTGAGGTGCAGTACTGGTGAACCTGACCCCTATGTGTTAGTTTGTTTGTGTGTGCTTGTGTGTGCTTGTGTGTGCCATGTGCTATTTCCAGCTGCCATATGAACTCAGCAGATGAAGCAAGATCAGCTGTTTGTCCTCTAGGGCAGCCATTCTGACTCATGCGCTTGGCTAGCAGCTGTGTGTCACACTGTGTATGTATATGTGTGAATGTATGCCTGTTTGCTTGTGCAAGCATGACAGTCAGTATCCTCCGCATACATTCGAAACAGTTATAGTTGAAGGAGAATTGTACAGTGGCCCATAGAAAGAAAGCACGCACAAACTAAAAGGACACACACTTCAAACCACAAAACACATAGAAAAAGGAAATGTTTTTAAGAATATTATATTAATATTAATAAATGTACTATCCTATCATCAGCGAACATTAGTACTGCCTTCTAGCATGTTGTGTTTGCTAGTGCAAATGTATTAATTTAATAGGGGAAGTGATCATTAGAAACCCTCTTGCAATGATAAGACAGCTGATGACATGAATGGAAAACATGGTATTTCCTGTGTGCTTTTTCTCTAAGAGCCACTGTAGAATTAAGCACTGGAACCAGACTGAATAATAACTTTATTAACTTTTTAATCTCATAAAAAAATCAGTTCACCTTACCCAACTGCACCTGACTTTTAAGTATGTGATGAAGACAAACTGCCACCATTTTGCAACAATAGTCAGATATTACATTTGCATTATGAAGACACAAGTCCACCATTAAAAAGTGCTTCCGATAATATGAATAGGTAATGAATGGGTGTAGATCGGGAAAGTACAAATGTGAGAGGGGAGAGTGGAAGAGATATAGAAGTTTAATTTTGCAGGGATAGACTCACTTCTCTTAGGTTTGGACATAAAGACATCTGCAGTATTTTAACAAACTGCATCTTTGTTTTGCCCCTCTTATGCCTCTCTCATAGTGAGGAGAAACATATTTAGAAATCCTAAATTCGTTGCTAGCTGTAGGACTTTCTCCCTCCACTTTCCTCAATCCACTTGGGCATATCTCTGTCAACACTGCTGCTGATTTATTAGACTACGAGCTATTTTCGCACTACAGTAAACATTTTACATTCAGAGGAAAGAAAAGGGGCTAATTTCAAGATAATGCTGGGATGTAGCAGTGCACTTACTCATATTTAAGAAATTGTCACCAAGCACATTCTTGTAAAAATGCAGAGCTGTTTTAAATGATTAAACTGTTTTCTTCATTTTTCTAGGTAATAATAAGAAGCTCTTCTTGACATGTGTACGAGTCCATTTACAGGACTTTACACAAGATGAATATGTAATCACATGTGGACGCTCCACATAAAAGAAGGCAAATGCATATTTAAAAACAATTCTGTTCTATAGTAAGTCTTCAGATCATTTACGTAAAACTACAGCATGTAACTGTTTACTAGAAATATGTTCCAACTCTTATTCTGTGGAGAGGAGTTGTCTTGATACCCAGACTCTTTGAACAGCACTGTCAGTGTTACAGAGATATTCTCTTTAAAACATCTTTAAGCAACCTATCGCCTATGTAACCAATCAGAGAACTTCAATTAGTTCTGCTTCATTAGTAGGTTTTGGAGATAATTTCATAACGACAACTACCCTAAGAACTGGGTAGAGAGTGGCAGAGCTTGGAGAGGTAGTTCTGGGCAGAGCAGAGTGGATTTCGATTTCATTCTATCTATGTGTTCACACAATGGGAGACAAAGTAGTTGGCTGCATTATTTACAGTGCATGCTTTGCTATGAATACAGCAGTTGACATATTCATCACCACCTCTGTTAGGAATTTGTTTTTACAAGTTGTTCATTTTGTGTTTGTGACATTTTTAACAGTCATGTCACAGTTTTACAGTGGACAGGAAACATGGTGAAAGAGAAAGGGTGTGCTCCCCAGTCAGACTCGAACTGCCTCAAGTAGCCAAACAAATCTGTTACTGCAGGGGACAGCAGTGTCGTCACATTTATTTATTTTTAATTTCATATAGCTGAAAATACTGTGCTGAAATTCATATCTGCTGATTCAAGTGTAAGACGAGGTAGGTTCATCACAGTGAGCAAGACATCTCATAATGTCATATGGTTTACACACAAGCACTGATTATAGCCATTTCAAGTGAATAAAGCTTGTCAAAATTAAGTCTCAAATGTTATATGCTGTTATAGTATTAGATTAATATAAGGTGAAACTAAAGTATTTTATAGTATGTTCGTAGTTAGTTTGATTAATTAATGTATTGTATGTGAGTACGAGTAAAAGCGCTGCAGTTCTAATGTAGAAGTACAGGAGCCAGTAAATGTTTTAGTAATGTTGGAGTTTAGTTTTATTTAAATTTTTTTTTATATTTATTTCACTTGTGTTTCCTCACATACATCATGTATAAACCTGTTAGAAAAGCCTTGCATGTGATAACACTGTAATATCATGTGCAAAAACACCTACTAACAAATGAAATATCAGGGGAACAAATTCCGTTACACAATTTTCACTAGTGTAGCTAGAGTGCAGAGAATCGTACTGATGTGTTAGATTTAAAATTGCTCTGCTGTGCTGTTTAACAGGATTGTTTGTCCGTGGTACTCAGAGCAACAGTAGGCTTATATTTTGTCTATGTCCCGTGGCATGCTAAGAGCAAGATGCCTCTTACTTGTATGTGTGGTGACTGTGTTAAGGTGCCACCACACTGTCTGCTCTCTGTCAGCATTGCTTCCCTTGGGCATCAGTGTTTTCCTCACAGCTCCGCTCGGCTTTAACAACATGCCTCCACAGAGGCGTCAAGACCCTGAATAACAACAGCAGTTGTAATTGTATTTGTGTGTGTGATTGTGTTTGAAAGTGTGTGTTCACAGAGGGACGGAGGATTCTCGTAGTGTTTCTAGGTGGCTGCATGCATGCATGTGCTCGCATGCAAGGATTTGCTTCCTCTGTGTGTGTGTGTTTTTTTTTTTTACTGGCCATTTTTGAGCAGACTTGTTCATTAAGTCTGTGGGGAGGTGTGCTTTCTGCTGAATTTGTTTGGTTCAAAGCCCAAGGCTCCTACTGAGGAGCTCTTCATGGAAGGCAGCCACAGCTTAAGAGTGGAAACGTTACACAATGTTACACACATCTTTCTAGGTATAATTTTGACACACCCTTTGTCACTCAGAGTCGGCATGAAATATATTCCAATTGAAAACAATAAAAAATAATTTTTTTGTGCCTAAAAGCAGCAACATCAAAGGAAATGCTTTTCTGTCATGCTGAACAGTCGTCGTCAGATAGTGGAAAGCCGCATCAACAGATGTGTTTCTAGGTGACAGTAAGTTGCCAATGGAGCACTGAGATCTCTGGCTTTAGGCTGGTGTTTTATTTCTTTTTGGTAAAATAAGGCAAGCTTTTGCTGTGTGGGTGTCTGCACTCATGCTGAAAGTCTGTGATGCATCCAAATGGACAGGGATTCAGTGTGCAGACTGACAGACAGCAACTCAGAAAGTGATCAATGTGTCCTATTCATTTTTGTCTAATAGTTTCTGAATGGGAAAGAAAACCCTCTAAAAACCAATTAGGCCAAAGACAATGGTGTCTTTTTTGGCTAAGGTTTACCAGAAGGCGTCTTATGATAGCAGATAGAAACCTCAGCACATGCTAATCTTCATCTGTCTATTGTTTCCTCAGGTCTGGATGACTGTCTCCAGCAGTACGTGAAGAGTTTTGAGCGGGAACAGATGGGGGGAGAGCAGCTGCTGCACATCACCCATCAGGAGTTGGAGGAGCTGGGCGTCACCAGAATAGGACATCAGGAGCTCATCCTTGAAGCTGTCGACCTCCTCTGTGCCCTGGTCAGTCAGCCTCTGTTACTTACTGCTGTTCTTTCTCTCAGTTGACCGCTAAACTATGGATGTCTAAAACTGACAAAAGTTGCAACAGGTTATTTAATTGGTTTTATTTAGTTTAATATGTTTTGAACTGTCTTATATAGATTTTGGAATAATAACTAAAACACCTCCTGTTAAATAAATTAGTGGCTTTGATTATCATTTATTACATGAAAATAAAACTCACAAAAAAACAACAACTCAAGTGCACAAAGTTGTCAAGTTCACTTTGCACCAAAATATCAAAACTGAATGATGCTAATGCTGCTGGATCATCCACTTTTATTTATCCCTCTGCTGTTGAAGTATAACACTATGTTACTATAAAAGAAAGGTTTGTAGGCAGTTATGATACAGAACAGTACAAATATATCGTATGATTAATCTGTGTGAATTATTGTCTCGCTACTTGAATAAAATTACTGTGTGCACAGTTGCAGGAACAAAATGCTGTGGGGAATGTAAACAGCACAGTACAGTGAAAATACAAAGAAACTTATTGCATGTTGCTAGCATGTTTCTGAACGGTTCTTATGACACGTGTTAGCTCGACAGCTGCAGCTGATTCAGATGAGATTTACAAATATAATGCATTTTTCTTTCTACTCTTTGTATATCTTTGCCATTTGTGCCAAGGCGTAGAAGAAACAACAGGCATCTCTCCTCATGAATAGTCCACAAAATATACATACATTTAATTTTACTATTTAATATAATGATGTTTAATAAAAAACATTTTGTTAAGTGAAACAGAAAGATATGAAAGAAAATATAGTTTTTTACTAGTACTAAAACAGATTGTTTTGCCAACATTCAGACATTTTAAACTACACTTTTTATGTCATATATATACATTTTTTTTATTTTAAAATTATTACGTTTTCCTCTGTTTCCCAAAATAACTTGAAGAGAACCAAACTTGCATGAATAGTTTTCTTTCACAAATCATTAAAGAAATTCTCACAGGTCCTTTTTTTCCACCACCAGTTATTGATATTACTTTTTTTAAAATGGCTAAAAATATTCTCCATCATTTGGACCCTGCTTTGTGTGTACTGCCTCGGCCACTGCTGACTGAATGTGCAGTGGTCCTGCCCAGGATTAGAGAATTAGAGAGATTTAGGTGCTACTCTCCCAGAGAGAGAAAGAGAGGAATGGAGAATGAGAGGAAGAGAAAGAGAGAGAGAGAGAGAGAGAGTATGTAGAAAGAGTATGCAGGATGCACCTTATCTCACAGGCACACATGGCTGGATTAGTTGGGGCTGTTTGAATGTGTGTGTCAATGTGTGTATCTGTGCATAAGTACATGCTTGTGTGTGTGCTAATCAGCACCTCTTCTCATTCAAATGCTCCAGCATGTATGAGTGTCCCAGAGCAGCAATCACCCTATGTCCTGGAACTGGACACGCACCACACACGCACACACACACACACACACACACACAAATTTACAGATGCCAGGTAGACAAAATCTTAACCCAAACTACTGCTGAGAGAGGTTTTAAAGGATAACGCTGGTTTATTACAACGTTTTGCCATGATTCCTAGGACATATAATAACACTGTACATTAATTATAATTATTTCTGATCTGTACTGAAGAGAAATCAGAGGGACATCGTAAGATTACACTCTGATAGTGACATTGCCATGTTTCCAGATCAATTACTTGAATTACTTAGTAAAATGAATTGTACCATAACTGATAGACCTAAGTTGTAATAAAACAGAATGATCTTTTAAGGTAGCTGTCTCAACTGATTGTCGACCTCTCATTAACTGTGTTACTCAGGTAACAAAGGGACACAGGCCTGTAGAACCTGTAGACTGTGCATATTTGGATTATAAAGGACGATTTACTGTTGTCAGCAATATAATCCATCGTAAAGCCGGTTCCCCTGGCTCAACCATTATGACTTTATGGTATAAAAAGGGGAGCTTCTGTGGCCCTGGATCAATGCAAGTTTCAAATGCTGACTGAGCTTTCAGACTCGCTGTAAATGTGAAAAAGTCCCTTTATGCCTATACAATAGAATTTATGCACCTAGCATATATGCTAGGTAGTGATGTGCAGTGAATCTCCAGCAAGATGTGCTGAGAAACGTCCATATCCAAAGAATAAAACGACTCATCCAGACATCAGAAATGAAAGACGCGTAAATGACATAGACACAGGTGTCAGTGCACTGAAGTTACTTTTAAGTTATCAGAGCAAATAAACATCTTGTAAGCAGATTACATTTTAAAAATCTGTAAATACTTTGCCATTATCTCTAATAACTACCAGGTAGCTTTATTATGTTTTTATTTACCAGTTCTTATTTCCTTCTGCTTTTGTTCTACAAAATGCTTCACACCTTCATCTCTTCATGTAACTCTTTCAGGCATATGAGGATGTTAATTCATTGATACCCTGTGTGACCGCAAGTTTTTTTTAGTTTGTAGTTTATTATTTTCATATTTTTGGCCACAGCTTTTATTTCTATTTTTTTTTAACCCTATTTGAACATTTAAGCTAATTAGACAGAAGTCTTTAGATGCACCATTTGGCGAAACTTGTCGGCTTGTTGAAGACATGTTGGTTGTTTGGATTTGCTCATGTACCATCCCCCCCTTATCGGCTCACTTCTCCCTCACTTAGCTGCTCGGCTCTGGGTGAGCTGCAGTTTATGTTTTATTTAATCTTTTTATTTTCTGTTTTGTGTGTATTGTTCATCTTTTGAATCTCAGTTGCTCTAGGGTAACACTTCCTAAATTTTCAACACTTTCTTTTGAACATTAGCGTGAGAGAAGTTGACTGAGAAAAAGAAAAATCACGTAATGTACAGCTTCATAATTAGTGTTCAGTTTTATGCAGCTAAAAAGAGGCAGTGTTTCATAATTTCAGGCCTTCACGTGAAGTAAAAATAGATGTTTCTTAAAATGAGTGGAAAAAAGCACTGGTTTCAGTGGAAGATTGGTTTTAGTAAAACCCTGCAGCAAAAAAAAAATTTTTTATTCATTCATGCAAAACACATCAGCTGAGAATTGAACCCTGATCTTCCAAGCTTAAAGCAAAACACGTACAATCAATATTTCTTGATTAATAGAGGTTATATACTCTTTTTATTGGCCTGCAAAAGCTTATGTTCACAAATAATGAATGTGAATTGACAGCGTGGCAGGAGTGAGAAGATTTTACTTTGAAAAACAACAGATTCTATGGAGAATTCCTTCATGTTCATTTTAATCTCTAAAACAAATGTACAAGTTGTCTTTAGGCTAGTTTCTATGCTGCATTTTTAGTACGCTACAGCTGTTGGCGTCTTTGCTGTGGCTGCAGGTGTTCTCTGCGTTGTCGAGGTTTGTGGAAAAGGCTCATACAGTGTCTGTGCCCATCTGCAGGTCGCTGAATAAGACTTTACAATGAGATGATAATTACTTCATGCTCATTTCGCCTTGTTTTCCACGTTATCTTTGAGTTCTCTATTGACAAAAAATGTAATGTTTTCTTTTTTACTCTCAGTTGCTTGATATCAGTTATTAATATTCATCGTAGTGTTAGCTGATAAAACACTGATGAACAGTGGTTGAAAAATCAGCAAAGAGGAGAGGCCACTCTACACATGGCTGCCATGGCAACCACATCGACGTAAAGGTGGAGGGGGGAGCTTGCTCTAATGGCATCGCCCTCTTACTGTATTGATTTGACACACACACACATATGCACGCGCTGCTCAAATTATTTCTGCCTTTTTCTCCACACACACACACACACACACACACACACACACACAAAGTCATTCAGACAGTCGACACAGTCCCCCCCACTTCATCTCAGCGCTCTGTCCCCTGGAGAGAGCTGCACGCAGCTTTAGAGCGAATCCTAGGACAGCCTAATTACAGCTGTGCAAACATGTACGCCTCAAGTTCATGTATACATCGACATTCTCACAGAATACAGAAGATTACACAGAACACAGCGTATGCATGACCCAGTTTCAGTGAGATGCATAGCTTGGCCCTCTCTCCTCTTCTCTCTCCCTCTTGTCTTCTGCCTCTTTAGTATCTCAATTCCCTCATTTCTCTCTCACTCTGATGCCACTGTGAAACCTTCTCTCCTTTGTAGTCACTGTGGTCGTGGCTGTGTAGAACAGATCTAGAGGCAGAGGAGGAATAGATACGTCTAGCTCAGCTTTTACATCTGACTATGCAAAGATGTGTGTGTGTGTGTGTGTAGCCTTTGTGCCAGCAGGAATCAGGCTCTGTCAGGGAGGACATGACTGGAGGTGCCTTGTGATGCTGAGCGCAATGTGGCTCAGTGGGTCTGTGTGTGTTTATTTAAAAGGGTCACAGTGCAGTAATGGGCTACTCAACCAGCTTAGTGTTCATGTTTTAATTCAGACACGTGTGTGTGTGTGTGTGTGTGTGTGTGTGTGTTTTTGCTATTGGTTATTGAGAGATATTAATTCCATGATTCCTGGTTATATTTTCAACCTGTAAAACATGTGGAAACATCGTCCTTATCTAGGCAGTAAAAAGTACATACAGTATTGCATAAGTGACATTATATTCAATTTAAAATACTGTGGTGGTTTCATATTTCTTTGTATAAAAACAAATCGCCTCCTAATCACCTCCCACCCCATGGTTCATATTTAACCAACCAACCTCTAAACACTGCTTTCTAAGAACATCAGACAAATGAACTTTCTTCATATCTTTTAACTGTTATCTTTCTGTTTGTCATCAAGAACTACGGCCTAGAGACAGAGAACCTCCGGACTTTGTCCCACAAGTTGAACGCTTCAGCGAAAAACCTCCAGAACTTCATCCTGGGCAGGCGGAGGGGCGGACACTACGATGGACGAGCTTCCCGGAGGCTACCCAATGATTTCCTTACTTCAGTGGTAGATCTGATTGGTGCAGCCAAGAACCTGCTGGCCTGGCTTGACAGGTATGCACGTCACCTGAGAGTGTTAAATGAATTTCATCATTTGACCACTGATTTTTTTTAAGCTAAAAAACCCCCACAAATTCTATGCTAATGTGTGACTATACTAAATAACATATTGACTAGATCTATTTGTGAGAGTTGGCTGAGAAGATTGACTCCACTCTCACGTGAGTTTGTTTTCACCAGCTTCCCGTCTTTAACCTTCTCTTATAGACAGTTATTCTGTAGGAGTGGCGTGCAAGCATATACCTTTGTTTTGTTGTTGTGAATTTACATTAACTGATAGACTCGTATGACGCTACAAACACATATATTAAAGCAATATTAAGCCCTGGTAGATCCCAGAGTTTCATAGCCTCCTAACCACAACACAAAACCAAATATTGTTGTTTGTCTTTATGAGTTGCTCAAGTGCAGTAGCTGCAGAAGCAGGAGCTTTTATTCCTCTCTCTCTCTCCCTCACTGCCCTCTCACAGCTTTTAAAATCACACTGTTAGCAAATAGATGATGGGAAAACAAGAAATGAAAACGGCACTATAAAAGCCTCAATCCTCAAAAGTAACTAAACCAAATATAATTTGTAAAAAACACTTTATTGATGCTTTGCTCACATTCATTTATGTGCTAAAGTGTGATTGTGAGAAAACACTATTCCTCATTTTCTTCTTTTAGGGACACATCATTGTTATCAAATTAGTATTTTGAATAATATCATAACATACATCAGCTTTTTCATATTCCTGACTCTGTTTTGTTGCTTGTTTCAGGTCTCCTTTTGCCAGTGTCACAGAGTATTCATTACTGAAGAACAACATTGTGCAGCTCTGCCTAGAATTAACTACCATCGTACAACAGGTGCTTATAAACACTCACAAACTCCCAGGATGTAGAATCACACAATCCATCAGACACATTCATGTTGAACTGGAAGGGCAAAGCTAACCTGAGGTTGGGAACATCAAACGAGATCAAGCTTGTTCTGGTTTATACCTTATTTATGTATCTGTATAGAATCAACCAGGAAACATATGACATCATTCCCCTGCTTAACTTATGGACCATGAGAAGGATGAATAGGAGTCTATTACCTCTTGTGCCCCACATCTGGCTCATTCCCTCATGTTAATTTGCAACACTTACACACAAAAATGCATGTTTTAAGAAATTTAAAAAACCCGGAGGTGCATGCATACACACTCTGACAAAGTTGAAACACTCTCATTGTTTGGACAGAAACTATGCCTGCTCTCCTGGACCTCATCCACATCCTCTGTGTAAGAGCCTGCTTAGAGAGTGTGTGAGAGTGTGTTTGTACATGTGCCCAGAGTGAGTCCTGGAGCCGAGCAGATAACACCCATCCCCTCTTACAGGGGCCAAAGGAGAGGAAAGAAAAAGGGC
Organism: Ctenopoma multispine; assembly: GCA_034779795.1. NCBI lineage: Eukaryota > Metazoa > Chordata > Actinopteri > Anabantiformes > Anabantidae > Ctenopoma > Ctenopoma multispine. The sequence continues at coordinate 5,486,505 of JAUYWH010000002.1, forward strand.
CCACCATAGGTCCACAATAGGCCAAATGAACAGGGTGCAGTGAGACAGACAAAGGTGGCAAAACGGTCGGCATTAATGCATCAAACAGATGAATTAACTGCTCCCCTGCACATCTGGTGGATTTACTGGGCTGCTTTCCCAGAAATAGATTAACTATCAGCTGTTGTTAAATAACAGTCTGTCATATTCAAGTAATGTAGTTTTGAATTCCTGAGGAAGTTCATGCAGCTCCAGGCAGTATAGTAGATGCAGAACTGGTCAGATCTTTTATTAGCCTGCCTAAACTGTAAAGTCACACATAACGTGAAAGGTTAGAAACAGAATAGCTGACTCATTTCTCTTATTCCTTTCTTTCCTGACTGTTGATCTTGGAGATATTTGAGCTTCTGCGCGGATGCTGGCATGGATGCTTTCTCCGTCTCATGTTTTTCTCTCTTCCTGTCTTCTCATTTTACAGGATTGCACTGTGTACGAGACAGAGAATAAGATCCTCCACGTGGTAAGTTTCTGTTTTTAAATATAAAATTACTGAGAGAAGTGTCATGGCATACTAACAAAGATAACTACTAAATCGAATAGTCACAAGAAGCAAGACTATTATTCCCTCCTATGTAAAAACAAAAGAAGAAATAGTCCAGCACATAACAACAGCTTGTCAGTGGTTTGTACACAAATTAGATATAATGTGTTAAATAGTGACCTTTAGAGGTGCTGATAGGCTGATTTTGCCTCCTTTAGACGGAGCCAGTCCAACTGCTAGGCTAAGCTAAACATGTCTTATCTGCAGCTATGTATTTTTTACGGCCACCAGAGAGATATCAATCTTCTTATTTAACTCCAGGCAAGGAAGTGCATTTCTTGAGTGAATTTTTCCAAAATTCAGTGAAACTGTATTTATGGCAGACGTTCTTTTTGCACATGTGATCCAGTAATGTGGGTGTAATTATTCTGCTTGTGAAGACGTCATTCACAAACTGCACAGAAAGACAGTTGAACAATGTGTGTTTGCCTGTTTCTGGTAGTGTTTTTTGTGTGGGACTGTGTGTGTTGGAGGGAATTTATGGCCCCAAGGTGAGTATGTTAAAGTGTAAGTGAGCTTAAGGCCTTTTGAAAGCTCCACTTTAGTGTCACTGTGTGCATAGGTGTGTGTGTTTGTGTGTGTGTCTGTGTGTGTGTGTGTGTGTGTCTGTGTCTGTGTGTGTGTGTGTGTGCACATGCATGACAGAGTATTGCCTGTGTCCACGTGTGTGAAACTGAGTGAGCGGCTGGTGTCTGATCCACGCTGACAGTTGGACTGGGACACTTCCTGCTGCCATTCAAGGTCACGTGGAGGAAACCAAATGAAATGTTGGTAGGGGGAGTTCACAGAAATAAAAACGTCTGAGCATTTTACTCCAGTTAAAATACTCTGATTACTGTAGGCGTTCTGTCAGTAAACAGTAAATATGCAATAATATTATAATAATCATCAAAACCAGCCATAAGATTTGAGATGTTGGTCTCCTCATGCTACTGTTGTTTTGGCTATGGAGCCACGGCTGTCATTTACCTCTGTTCTTAATGATACTCGACTGTGACATTGGACAAATTCAAATATTTAAATGACTCTTCCAGTGTGCATATACAAACCCACACACACACAGCACTGAGTGCCAGACTAATGGCTACACATGACTAAATCTGTTATGTGTGGGAGGTTTATGTGTGAAATAGGGAGACAGAGTGCAGAGAGAGAGAGAGAGAGAGAGAGAGGAGGTGTTTGTTTTTAGATGCTGCTTCCTTGCTGATCCTTGTTTACTATGTGTTTTAGAAATTAATGAACACAGAATAATGTTTTATATAATTTATTTAAGAACTGCATTTTTTATAACCAACTTGCCAAATGTGTCATATCTCTTTTTATTTTCTATATTTTTTAGTGAAATAAAAGTTGAAGTATTATTTTAAATATGGATGCTACACATATGAAGTTAGCAAATACTTTGGAAATGTTTATTTAATCTCTTAACAGGGTTAGAATTAGCATTAAGCATTCTTGTCTTTGTTATTCAGTGCTGACATTTAGTATTATATGTTATCTTATGACTGTTTTTTTCTTATATGTGTGAATGGAAGATGTTTTGTTCCTGTTTTTCATATTTGACATATATGGAGGATGGATCAAATGTTAAAAGTATTTAAAATGCTGATGGTCATTTTAGTCTATTAATAATAAAAATTCAATGATCAATAACTATAACATATTCTGGATGCTAACTCTCTACGTGTTGATACGAATTTTTGTACTAATACATGTAGCAAAGTAAAGTAAAGATCTTTTCTTTGTAAGGACATTTTTAGAAAAACTCCACTTTTACTCCACACAAGAGTTAGTGCGATAATACCCTCATACCTGTTTGTCAAATATGAAACTCGAGCCAGGAAAAAATTACTTTAGCTCAACAATAAGACATAAGACATAAAACAGGTGGAAACAGCTATCCCGGCTCTGTCTAAAGGTAGGAAAACAGCACCTCTAATCCATATGAAAACCAAAGCACAGAAATGACAGTTTTGGGTAATATGCAAAATAATTTTTTGTCTTCTTTCCTCCAGGAAATAATTCCATCACACAGCTACAGCTTGACAAGCTGCTGCCAAGTTTCCCCATTTCTCTTCTTATTCCTAAATCATCCCCTGGCTGTAGCTTCATATCTCCACAGATGTGAGAATGGTGTAATTATACATATTCCCCAAATTCCAGACCGCTCCTTTAAGTGCTGTATAGAATGTGTAGATTTTATCCGGATAAACATGTACAGTGGTACTTTAGGTGGTACATGGTAATGCTGTGCAATGTGAACTGAAATGCTAATGTAGTGTTTATTAATTGTAAAAGGCCACAATGCTTTGTAAAATAATTGGTGAATTAAGCCCAGTCTACTGTATATATCTGCCTCATCCCATCTGTGAAACACGGTGCTGACTAGGATAACTTGACTTCATCAACAGACTTTTGAACTCTAAACTGAAGCTAATTCTACAGACAAAATGTCAAGGTATCCATCTGTGAACTAAAGCTCAGTGGATAGTGGATCATGCAGCAACATAAGGACCTAAACGCAGAAATCATTCTACCAAAGAGTGATTAAAGCAGAAGAAATGTAATGTTCTGACCTTAATGCTATAGAAAAGCTGAAGGACCTGAAGCAGAATAAATGTGCTAAACTCTGATTAAGCTGATGTGTAGGGCTGATAAACAGTCACACCAGTTCAAGGGTTCAAATACTTTTGCCACACAGAAATATTTAGGACTGAATCATTTTCTACAATGTATAAATGAATAGGTGTCATTTTGGTGTCATTTGTCTAGTTGGGTTTTCTTCCTCTAGTTTTAGGAAGAACAGACATAAGAGACTTCTACAAGCGCCACTATATGTGATAGTCTCCCAGCCAGTGTCCCCCCAGTGTTTATCCAACATGGGCTTCAGAGACTGTTTAGTGCTGTGGCCACCTCTGCTCTAGCTGCTGTAGTGGTAGTTTTATGTTTGTTAGCTTCTGCTCAATAATGCAAAACTCACTGCTACTCTGCTCTCTTCTAGACTACGGCCTGCAGCAATCACATGGACAGGCATAGTGTGTTTGTGTGTGTGTTTGTGTGTGTGTGTGTGTGTGTGCGCCTGCATGCGAGAGAGAGACAGAGGGAGAGGGATAAAGAGAGATAAGATATGAGCTTGTGTGAGTCTGTGTGTGTGATGGAGCGTGAAGTGTGTGTGAGTGTGTGTTTTTATGTGCATGCATGCATAAGGATGAGAGGAATTACATAAGACTGTCCTAGTTGTGTGTTTTCCCTTTCCCTTGTTTTCTCTCTCGTTCCTCCCTGTCGCTCCCTCCCACCTTGCTGCATTTTTTTAAAAATTCTCTCATGTGCTCTCCTTTCCTCTCCTCCTCTCTCCCGTCTTTCTTTGTGTCTCGGTTCAGGTTTATGTTTGCCACAGTGAGCATGCCCGTGCACGTGGAGACAAATATCATTGTGTGTTAACATGTGAATGTGAGTGCATGAGAAAAAAAAAATGTGTGAGTACATAAGGAAGATGGTGTTGGGCGAGGGAGGAGGACCATATGAGTTAACTTTCCCTTTAATCCGCGCTGTTATTCTCTGGTGTCAGATCAAGGCTGGGTCTTTGAGAGTTGGGAGCCTCCATGCTGGTGACTGGCCTTTTGTATCTCTGCTCTGTGTTAATCTCAGGTCAGGAATATTAGATGATCAAAGAGGGACACACATAGAACCACAACACTGTCACTTGCTGTGGTTTCCAGCTGGAAACTTCAGATGTTATTTATGGCTCTATAGGCAGGATTAGAGATATGCTGCTTCTTCTCCCTCTTTTTTTTTGTTAGCATGTGCTCCACTTCTTCTTTTTCAAATAACAGCTCACAGTGCTTGTGCCTGTGTACGACAGTTCTGGGTATCCCATTACGTAATGTGTTCACGTTGACTAGAACATAATATTACTGTATAAACAGAAATAAACAGGCAGTGTAATGTTCAATTAATTGACCCAGAAAAAGACGGAAGTGTGTGTGTTTGTGTCTGAGCGAGAGGCAGTGAGAGAGACACATAGAGAAAGAGCATAAGCATCACATAGCCAGCTCACTGAAGGTTCTCCACCTTTTCTCTCATGCTAAATGAATCATAGGCTCTGAGCTATGGTGTGAGTGCGAGCATGTCACATGTGTGTTTGTGTGTGCTGAGGAACTGGTCATTTCTCACTGCCATCCCGAAAATTACTTTATCGAGGGTTCATTGCTGTCATGCTGCTTGCGAGAATGTGCGGTACACACCGTGGTTCTTTTGGAAGTGTGCTGTGTCACATTCCTGTGCGAGCGTATTTGCGTGCATGCGTGCTCTAAGCAGCGAAGTGATGTGGCAGGATAACCAGGGTAACAGTCTCGGTAAGCCTGCTGCAGTCAGTTAGCCAAGATTAGAAGGCCGAGATTTTGCTGATGATAAATTAAGTTGCACACGTGACCAGGCAGACAAATAGCATGAAAAACAGTCAAGGTTTATTTAGAACAAAGACAAAGTGAAGCTGTCTGTTCTTTGATATATTTATTCAGATGCACTCAAGTGGGATAACACACAGTGCATAAGTGCTGTGTAAAAAATATCATCACTCTACAGCATGTCTGGTCATGTTCACTTAATGTGAAGACAGAAGATTACTGATAACAACAAATGAAATCTGTGCTCTGTAATTTAGATGTTAGAAAATGTCATCTGGGCACCTTGGGGCTGGCTGGTACTGGTGATGTGTTGTTCCGTCTGTGACGGCGTCTTGTGGGCATGCCTGTGGACAGACTGTGACAGGAAACAGTTTGTGTGCCAGAGTGATGGAAGCGGTGATGTGGAACAATCTGATGAAATGATTTCTGTTTCACCTCCTCCAGCTAGGTCAAAGCATCCCTCGCGGACCAAAACCAATCTCAATAACTTTTTTTTCTCCCTCTTTTTGTCACTCTGTCTCTCTTCCTGTCATTTATCTGCTCTCTTTACCTCCAACTCTATATCCAGTGCAAGACCTTAGCAGGGATATGCGACCATATCATTTCTCTGTCATCAGACTCGCTGGTCTCTCAGTCTGCCCATTTAGAGGTGGTCCATCTTACCAGCATCATGCCCAGCGAAGGACTGGTAAAGACACACGCACACACAGTGTTAAAGCTGCACTAATCAATATCTTTATTTTAACTTAAGACTCAGAAGACATTAAGCACCTGCTGGTGACATAAGGGTGCAGCAGATCTCTATGTGATCATGGCAGGCTCTGAAAGTAAACACAAGAATCTGGTGAATCTGGATGAGTTTAGCAGCAGCAACCTGGCCCATTTGTAAACGATCCATAGATGTGTTGCTGAGACAAATGACGAGGGAACTGCAATAATCTGGATGGAATGAAATAAAAGCATGGATAATTATCTCCATATCAACCTGAGACACCGTGGGCCTGAGATTAGTGAAATCCCTTAATTGAAAAAGCAGGAACAAGTCAAACACTTGCATATACTGCACTTGGATATCATATGTGTAATAGTGATGGTGATAAGATCTACATTAAAACAGCTTATAGTCCACAGAGACACAGTAAAGTCCTCATTTCTACATGTTTTCAGCAGGAACGTGTTGAAATGAATGCTCATGTTTACACATCTGCTGGATGTGTTTTATGCTGCCCCTTCAATGCAACTTAATGTAATTGTAATTTCAAAATAAACTTTTAAATCTCCATAAAGGTGTCGTGAGTTGCCCACTATATATATCTCTTGGCCCACCACCACTCTAGTGAAGTCTGATGACCCCAATATGAGTTCAAATCTGCAATCCCAACACACACACAGATACAAAACATACACATCATGCATTCGCCTGTGTACTCTATATTACACTGAATCCTCCCTACCTGCCCATATGTGCATGTGTTTCAGGGGATGTATATCAAATCAACGTATGATGGACTCCACGTTATCACCGGAACCACAGAGAATGTGAGTGTTTGTTTCACTTAGCTGGAAGCTTGTCTCTCTCCAACAGCCGCATTTTACGTTCTCACATGGCACTGTGACAATGAAATTATACCTCTGTATCATTTTCTTCTGATTCTTCTTCTGCAGTCTCCAGCAGACCAGTGTAAGAAGATCCATGCAGGGGATGAGGTGATCCAAGTCAACCACCAGACCGTGGTGAGTTTAAAGGCATAAAGAATAACAGGATATAAACTTTCCATGTGTTTCCACTGTGAACACATACTACAAACTGTTTGTTCTCCATGCTGTGCTATGTTGAGGAGCTGTTAAGGAGTATGATCTTTGCTACCACCACCATCACCACCACCGCTGCCAGCACACCATGGTGCTTTCTATCCTGTGCCCGTGCTGCTATGTAGGCTAATTAAGCTTGCTGCGAGAGCAGATTATAGGACGATTGTTATAAGACCTTTGTTCAGTCCAGTGTGATTGTCAGCTCACTCTTTCCGGAATTTGTTCCCATTGTCGTAAGAAACCCCTGAAGGAGGCGTCTGATTTAAAATGTGAGCTCATGTTCCACTTTCAGACTTGAATAAGTTGCCTTCAACTCATCACATCAGAGGGAGGCACAAAGACGGGCAGCCATTTTAAATGGGACAGTGCATGTGATTGAGCACGCCGTCTATTGCCTGTGCTGTCAGCTCTGGCACAAACGATTTGTTCCAGCATTTATTTCAGATTTCTGAAGGGAGGGGGAAAAAAAGAGGTTTGTGCCTGTGTGTAGACGTCTTTTTGTGTCCTTTTTCTGTAGGTATTTTCTTGTATGTCTCGATAGGTGCTGCTCATGTGAAAGCTTGCATGCAGGCGCTTGGGAGCAGCTTTGATTGACGCGTGAGGGAGCTGCGTGTTATCTCTCTCTCTCGCTCTCTCTCTCTCACTCTTGCTCTCCTTGGGGTGACAGTGCAGATCGTACCCCGCCAGGCTCTCAGCTCCAACCCCTCATTACTCCCTCAGCTAGACCCTCACCACTCTGATCCCTCACCCTAGGGGAGGAGATAAGCTGGGGGAGACAGAGGTGTGTGTGTGTGTGTGTGTGATGAAGAAGGGGAGGTGAAGCAGTGAAGGGATGCTGGGATGAGGCAGAGCTGGGAAAGTGAGGAAGAAAAGGGGAAGAGGAGGAAGTAAAGAGGGACTTTGGGAGAAGAGGAAGAGGATGAATAGAGAAGGAGGAAGAGCAGCAGAGGAAAGTCTCTAACCTAAATTGAGTTGCTGAGGAGGAAAGAAAACACACTACCAACAAACTCTTTGTCAACATCATGGCTGATAATTGTATCTAGTGAGGCTCCATATTTAACAATTAGATCAGTGTGAACATTGAATGAACACATTTTATTACATTATAGAATCATTACGCCGGCCTGTCCCGGCGCATTTAGCAACAGTGCTGCCTTCATGTCTATGCATGAGCTTCTGTTTGAGACTCACTTCAAAACAGGATCCGCAGTTTTTAGCTCAGTGTCTCTTCTGAGGTAAAATGTGGAATTTGCTCAAATAACAAACTGATTGTTTGAAGAGGCAACATAATTATGTGGAGATAATAGCATCTGGGAAAATAATGAAGACCCCCGGGATTTGAAAAACCTCTCCAGTAGCAGTTTATGCTCTGTTATTATTTTGGTAGGCCTCTACCTGTTTCTCTTTGCTGTCTGTGTATTTGCGTTTCAGAACAGTTCTGTGTTGCCTCTATGCGCTGTTCACTATTGAGGTGGATCCAACATGGGGATTAAACAAGGGTTGATTGTGATCTACTTTAGTCCTCTGCAGTTTAACTTTGGAAATAAAATGTCCAACACCTTTAAAATTTCATATTAGCGCCTATACAATATCAAATTTTAATTTCCGATTGAGCCACTTAGTTTGTCTCGTGTTCCCTTCTTACTTTCCTGCTATAAAGTTATTAAGTTAAAGTTATTCACAAATCCACTCAGAGCTTGTTTATCTTTCCAGTAAATATCATTTCTTTTCTTTAACACAGCAGGAATATATCTTTCAAAAGAAAAAAATGAATGTATTATTTTTTAATATCTGATTTACATTCGAGTGCCATTAGGTTCTGTTTACCAATGATGATTTATTCTGTCTTAATATCATCAACAATAATCTCACTGAGCATAAATATTCACAATATCTTTTTGTCAGTATCATTGGAAATACAGATATACAGTATTAGATAAGATATTAAAACAGTTACATTTTGGCTAGTGAAATGAAATGAAACACCAGCTTCTTTCATACTGTAGCAAAGATGCTTTTCTACAAAACTATTAATAGTGTACTAATAACAGTAAACAGGATTACAAATCTAACCAGAAAGATGATCACAAGGCTGGTCGTCATTGTGTCAGGAATAAGGTCAGAGCAGTTCTGTGTGTGTGTGTGTGTATTGTTGCCTCTGTGGACACTTCATGTAGCTGAGACCAGCGTTTCCAATCAATGGCCTGATGAGTGCTGTGAGCTCTGGAGACAGGCTGGCTGGAATCATGAGAAACCACTGCAGTCAGTTTCTTGCTCACAACCTACCATACTGACTAAGCTGTTCTGCACGTCAGTGGCACTGGGTCAGTGTGGTGTGCTGGGGCTGTGTCTCCTTGTATTGGTAACGACTTTGGTATTGGCAGATAAAGGTTTGTTGTTGTAATCCATATAACTCAGGTACTTACTAGAGAAGGTGCAGAACTGTGGGCAAACTGCAAATCTCTCTACTGCTTCTGTGCAAATTGCTAAACTTGTTAGAGATTTTGAATGGACACATGATGACGATTGCACAATTATGCAGATGTCCTGTCCGAGAACGTTTAGCTTTTGGTGTAAAAGGTGAAAAAGTATGTTGAGATTTTTCTCCTGCAGAAAAACAGCCAAAGTCTTATAATGTCAGCAACGTCTCAGTGTGTCATACATGCAGGGAAACTAAATCTCTTAGGTGCAGATAAATAGGTGCAGAAAAACAACAGATTATCTTAGACTAAAACTATAAAAACGCTTTAAAACATTACATTAACAGCAACAACTTGGACATAATCAAGGTCCACTTTGTTTTTGGCAGTCTTTAAAAAGAGATGATTAAAGTCACCAGTAATTTGTCAGGTTGTGCTGTTTGTTGTCTGCTGTGGCCTCTGTACAGCTCTTGTCGTGTCTCTGCTTCCCAGACCTGGGTGCAGGTAGAATGCTAAGAGCAGTGAAGATATGGTAAAATAGTTTCTTAAGACAAGGGAAGGGACATTTCCTTGAACTTGAACAGCCTTGCATAGTCAATTCTCAAAAGAAAATAAAATCTAAATATATTTATTTCTCTTCCTCATAAATAGAATTTTGGTGGTGGTCTTTAAAGTTTATTATTGTACATAGTGGTTTCCCTCTGTGGTGTGGCTTCCTTCCTAGTGTGTGCACAGCTTGTGTGTGTGTGTGTGTGTGTGGCTTGCAGCAGTTGTTTCGGCAGCCCGATGTGTGTGTGCTCCTCAGGTGGGCTGGCAGCTGAAAAACCTGGTCAACGCCTTGAGAGAGGACCCGTGCGGAGTCATCCTAACGCTGAAGAAAAGACCCCAGAACACCCTGAGCTCCACGCCTGCTCTGCTCAGGAACGTCCGTTGGAAACCGCTGGGCCTGCAGGTAAACAACAGCAACACGTGGACGCCATATATTTGAACAATAATGCATGAGGCACGTTCTCTGCCTCTTCTACACAGTCTCGTACATTTATTTCTGGACACGTCTTGTTCTTACAGTGAAGAAACTGTAGTAGGATCATTTAGCACAACATGTACAGTAAGCCGTGTAGTACCTCTCACTCTCCACTCTCGGTTTTACTGCCCACACTCTGCTTTCTCCTACTGGCATTTTAAGCAAACATTTTCAAAGCAAACTCGTCCAGTGTTTGACCTTGCATCAATCCTCCTGTCGAGCATTTCAACAAATCCCTTCTTTTCAAAGCCTGCTGTACTGCTGGCACACTTCAAAGCCATTCACAAATGATTTGGTAGCTAAAAGTCCACCTGCAGAGAATTATATGGATAAAGCATATTTTTACAGTAGGTGATGGTAATTCAAATTCCAGATTCCATAGAAAAGAGGTCAAATAACTAATTATAACTTACATTTGCACTTCAGAGATGTGTGAATGATTAAAATGGTATAATATTGCGTGACCCTTCTGCTCAGGAACAAGTGCAGGGCAATACAAAGTCTCCAAAGGGTCCATCCATTCATTACTTTGGTCCTGATTTATTCAACCTTTGGCCCAACCTTAGGACATGTCTCCTTTTTTCAGAGGAGAGTAAATTGTATATACACTACGTGTCCAGCAGATCTGAAACATGCTAAGCTTGTTTGAAGGCTTGCAGCTCAGAGCTGGTGTACACATTTCACTTAAGGGCAAACACTTTGTAAGTCTGTCACTCACTCAGGACCTAGAAAAATGACTTGACAACTTCGGTGCACAGAAAAGAACAGGTTGTGCTGTGCAGAGGCGGACAGCGGGGTGAGGCAAGGGGTAGTCTGATGCTTCCTGAGCGCTTTGTGAGGCGAAGACTGTCTTGTCAGACCCCCGTGTTCCACGGCGGCTATTTTTAACCTCACATCAAGCTAATTCATTTACATGCTACATGCATGCTTTGATCTCTGCTCGGCTCTCTGCTGCTCTTTGGCTTTTTCTCTCTCTTTCTTTGTCTAGGTCTCCCTGGTCTGTTTTTTCATCCTCCCTTTCACTGTCTCTTCCACTGTGCCTCTTCTTTGTTCTTTTCAAGCAACTGTTCTTTGTGTTTTTGTTGTTTGTACATGACCGTGAGCATAAAATTTTTTTTTTATATTTAGCAGCATAAATGTAAGTGTATGTTGATGTGAGGGACCCAGACTGTACTGTGAATATGGTTTCTATAACGCCTCGAAACTATTAATACTCTGTAATAACTATACAGCCACTGTCCTTGTCTTTAACAAACCACAGAACTGTTCTTGTTTCCAGGTTGCTGCCTTGTTAGATCATCACTCTAACTTGTTGTTATGAGCTTATTGTTATATTTACTGTTTGCAACAGCAGTGGATTGTGGGAATTCTACCCTGATGGGCTGCTGAGACACAAATGCACCATGAGCGCCCAGATCAGAGCACCGAGATATCTGTGGGAGAAGAGAAGAAAGGAATGTTTTGACAGTCTCAGAAAGACTGGAGCTCTTAATTATTCATAAGCAACTACAGGCAGCTCCACTGGCTCTGAAACAAGAGCCGCTACTCAGCAAATACTGGAGATAATTCACTGAATCCAAAATATCCTGCTAAACAGCCTGTGAGTGTGTGTGCTGGGGTGAGTGAGTGTGCACACATTTTTAATCACTGCCATATGCACGCCCGTCCATCTGTATGTGCCAGCGCATCTCTGTGCACATGTGCACGTGTGCAGAGGGATGTTTTCCATTATCAGTCCAGTTGCTCCTTTGAGAGTCGAAGGAACTGGGTCACTGCACTCTGTAAGCTTGGTTTTGGATACGTACTGTACATAGACACTCCCACGACAAACACACGTACAAACACATGCACACTCAGATCTCTAAGCCTGGTCTTGGAGGATAAATTGTACGGCTGTGAAGTTTAGCCCAAATGTGGCAAACGTTCAGCTGGATTATAACTGAATCCACAAAGGAAACAATTTATCTCTGCAAATTATCATGTGATTCCAGCCCCAAATCCCTCCATGGCAACCTCTTTTATTGTACAAAATAATGGCGCATCCTCTTTCTCTCTCTCTCCCTCTCTCTCTGTGTGTTTGTACATGCGTCTGTTTCGTCCATGTAAGGATGGAGTAAAAGCAATTTGATGATTCACTGTAATGCAGTGACACTAAAGAAGATGAGGATTACTCTGGCAATCTATATCGCACGCATGCATGTCCTTTCATGTGTGACTCAGTGCCACATCAGCGTCCACATCACAGGTCACTGAGCCCGGTCACACGTGTGCCACACGGTGTCTGTGACCGTGCTTTCATAAATTTGTTATATGTTTAGACGTATAAATTATTACTCTTTTTAAATGTCTACTAACTATTATTGATGGACCAGCTGAATGGTTGCTTACAGTACGTTCTTTTGATTTACTTTGATTTGATTTACGACAGTTTTTCAGCCATGAACGTTTAACCTACAAGTTTAACCCAACATGGCAAGAACTGCTTAAAAAAAGTGCTGTTTCCAAAGAAACAAGGAACTTGTGAAGCTCAATAATAAAAACTTTTTTGAAATATTAAAGCATATATTAAAGTAACAGTTCACATTTTGCAGTGTCTTAGACAAAATATTGATATCACTCTTATGACTTATATAAATGAATCAGTAGTCTATATACTTTTTTATTACTCAAATAAACAAGGCATTTAATGTGCTGGTTACTGATTTATTGATGCTCTGTTGAATGCAGATTTGATTTGATTTGGATGGAGTGGAGTTAGCTTTCTGCTCCACTTCAAGTCTTTGTGCTCAACCAGGTTAACTGATTGCTTTTTATATTCGCTGTAGAGCCATGAGAATGACATTGATCTTCTCATCTATCTCTCAGCAAGACAGAAAATAAGCATGTTTCCCAATATATCAGGCCATTCAATGAATACATCACAAGATAATGTATTCTCAGATGAATTATACGGGATCCAGCTGAGACTGAATCGGTCAGGCTGATCGCATCAGCAGCTATGTTGCAGATGTTTGGAAGTTTATATTTCAACTGTGAAACGCCTCATTATTACATACTGTATGTCAGGTACATGTCTTTAAGATAAGCCTGTTATGTATAAAACTGCAATGTGAGCAACCAGTAAGAGAAGCGACAGTGTTTGTAGTTTGTTCTGCTTCTCCTTTAACTATTATATTATTTATATAATATAATTTATATAATATTTCTATTCTATTTTTACATACATACATACACAAACATGTTCCTATTAAGTACATGCTATATTATATGTAGCTGTATTAGTGAGTATGTGTGTGTGTGTGTGTCTCAGAGGCAGGTTTTTAGGTAGTTTGCGGTGGACGCAGCAGGGGTCAAATGGTTTAAGTGCTGTTTTAACAGACTGGGATTTCGCCTGCTGTGGAAGTCATCTCCATCTCTCTCCGTACTTCTGCCCCCACCCCCTCCCTGTTTCCCATGTAGGCAGTAGTGGGCTGTAATCACTAAATTACTGTTTTTACTTTCAGCACCAGTCACCACACTGCACAGCTCCACCGCCTTGCTCTCCCTCTCCCTCACTGTCTCCCTCTGTCTCTCTATCTTTGTTCTGTTTCTTTTTGCTCTCTCCCTCTCTCTCTTTCTCTCTCCCATGTCCCTCTCTTTCCACCCCGTCTTCATTATTTATTGTGAAGCCGTCTTACTGTAAGCTGCCTTCATGAGAGGAACATCTTATGTGAGAGAGAGCGCAAGAGAGAGAGAGAGAGAGATAGGCCCTGAGGATGGAGGAAGTGAGGGTGGTGATGGAGGGAGGGAAAGTTTGGAATATGAAATGAATTTTCCCAATGCACTGCTGATGAAATGATGAAACACTGGGCTTTCTTAATGAGAAAGCTGTCCGCCTTGCACTCGCTCGAGCACCATGTCTGTTTATCCATTCTCTCCACACTCGCGTCTCCTTTCTGAAATGAAGCACACTCCTCACACAAACAGTGAAACCCCCCATTTTTCAAAATCTGGGAAACCTCATCCTCAGGGAGAAATTGTCAGCACAAGCTACGTATTTGTCACCACGGCTGTTCCGGCTGAGAACAAATATAATTCAGTTGAAACTTGGACTGAGTTTCCCTGACATCCGCCTTTCCTCATGGAGGACCTGATGACAAATGAATCTATGTGTCCTTGAGTCAACCTGAGGTAAGATGCCACGCTAGCTTTCCTCCAACCTCTCCTTCTCTCGCAGCACAGGAGAAGGGAGGAGGGG
>JAUYWH010000002.1:5500993-5581543 GCA_034779795.1 Ctenopoma multispine
CCCCCCCCCCCCCCCCCCCCCCCCCCCCGCAAGGAGGAGAGTGTGGAAGAGCGAGGAGAAGATGGGAGAGGAGGGGTTGTCATGGGAACAGACATGGAGAGAGCCCTGTGTGAGTGAAGAGGTTTGAAACAAAATGACAGAATAGTGAAACGATTGAACACGGGAGAGGCTGCACAGTCAGACAGATAAAGTATGAAAAAAGACAACACAGACAACATGGCAGCTCTATGAAAATAACTCTTGTTTGTGATTCTGTGTTAAAACAAGTGCCGGCTGCAGTACAAGGAAGATATCACAAAATAAAAGGTTCCTTTAGCTCGTGCAGTGTAAACTGTGCGCTTGTTTTGTTTGTCTGTGAGGTAGCGAAAGATCTAAGCTCAGTTTCTGCAGGTTGTGCTCGGAGATCACCTCACCATCGTGCCATTCTAATTCGGTGAAAAAGTGTTGAATAAAAAGTCTTTCTCCTCGTCTTTCTCGTCTTCAGCCGGTACCCACCAGCCCCACCAGCACCTCCCCTACCCCCGGTGGAACTTTGGGAATGTCCAAAATGGATGCCCCGAGCATGCAGGATGTCTATATCCTCTCTCCTGTCTCCGGACTCTACAGCACCAGGTCAGACTCTCGCACGCACAGATGTTTGATGATGATCATTACGCTGATTATTATGATGCTGCTGATGACAGTGATGATAGCGGCTCTGCTCCCTCCAGGGATGAACTGGGTCTGATGTCATGTGACGACATCAGCAGATACAGTGTGAGCTCCCAGTCTGGCTCCAAAGGTTCTGAGGCTGTCAGCTACTACCTAGATCAGGACAGCGGTCAGTACTTCTCTCTTTTAGAGGGAGACGGACCACTGGGGCCTGACTACGACAGGGCGCGCAATACGGGGGTTCGCCGGCGAGACAAGACCCCCACTCATGGTAAGACAGCGAGTGCGAGCCAACAGTGTGACTGACTGGGGAAGGAATGGCTCCCGTTCCCTGCATTTGTTGTGAAATACAACATGTTCTCTTTGACCATTTTCTTTTTACATTATTCTGAAAAAAACTGTGTGTTCATGACTTCACTTCATGGCTGTGCTTCTTTGTGTTTTCACCTTGCGTACACACGTCCCAGAAAAACTGATTACATGCCACAGGGTCAGTCCAAAAAAAAAAACACTGTCTCCAGCTCCCTGTCTGCCCTACCACCTGTGTCCACCCTTGTCCAAGACAGTTTCTTAAAAACCTCCCCCGCCTTACCTGGAGACTCTTGTTTGACTACTGTGATGTGCAAGGCAAGGCTCGTGTAACATATTGTAAGATTGTTCTGCTACTCATACTGTAAAGCTTGTGCTGTAAGAATCATTGGACAGTGCTTGACATATCCAAAAGACAGAATTTACTACAGACCCCTTCAGCAAAGAGAAAAAGGCAAAATAGTTCTTCAATAGTTTGTGTTTCTCTTTCTGCTGCCTTTTTTTCTGTGGTTTGAATGTAATAATCCGTTTAAAGTGTAAAACAATGACTATAAGGGAGGCTAAATTACATAATACTAACCTCAAAACAAATGGCGGACATGTAGTTAGTGATTAGCTGGTGAAGATAAAGGAGCATTTAGCAGCATTTAGATCTGAAATGATCAGGAGTCGCACTACGTCTATAGAAAACTACTGATGTGAAACAGATGTGGCCTCTTAACCTTAGCTGTGCACATCATAGGAGTCCTCCAAGAGCTTCCTGTTCCTATCCCCTCACCTGCACACACCTTGTCTCACCTGTCTACCCCCTTCCAGCTGTCTTCCACACTGTCTCTAAGTCACCGCTTACCCCCAATCCCTCCCCCACAGCAGACTCTCTGATTGCTGATTGGTCCGTTCCAGGTGACCTCAGACCAGTTTCCATGCCTCCTGAATATAACTGGATGGTCGAGGCCAAGGAGCCAAGCACGGGCAAGAGAGGGAGCCGAGGTACACACACACAAACACATGTACGAGCAAAACCACCCCCCCCCCCCCCCCCCCGGTACACGTAGCGAGAATGGGTCGGACTGGCGCTACGCTTTGCTCCATACTCAGCTCAACACATTTCAGCTCATCCTCTGGTTATCCATGGTGGTGTGGTTGTGTGAGGATACATATCTCCCAGGTATGTATCTGACAGAGTGACAAATAAACATAAATGCAAGGAAATTGCATTTATACAGCCGCTCTGGAAATCAGGGTATTTCTATGTGACCAATTCTAACCAGCTTCACCGTTTTGCGGCGAGACTCGATCTGTATTCAGCTGAGGATCCTCCGTTCTACCAACAGAAAGTCTATGAATAACATTAAAGCACAATAATTCTGTCAGGGGTCTGCCTTTCTTCTTCTCCTTTCTCTAAGTCACTTTTTAATTTTCCACGTTGTATGAGTATATGGATAATAAAAAAAAATTTAGATAACAAACTTTTTCTATCTGGGGCTATAACAAATTACGACTTTCTGTGACTGACAAGATTTTGCAGTAGTGCTCTATAAATAAGCATTATAACTGCAAACGGATTAGCTGTATGTCCCCAGCTGTGGATCCATATCAGATACTACAGCCTTAAGGTACTTTTATCCCTTTCTGTTGAGGTTTTATCTGGAGGGGAGTATATTCACCCTCATCTGTTTCTACTCTGGGGTTCTCCCTCGAATCTACGATGGTATCTCCTCCCTCTGTGGTTTTCCTCTCTCTGTCATCTCTTGTTTCGAGCCTGTCCAACCTCTAATTCATCTATCCTCCTGTTTCCCTACAGATTCAGACAATTCCCTGCTGCGTTACCTTAGCGACGACAAGATCCTCGTGATCGAGGAGGAGCCAGAGGGTCCGGGCAGAGAGAGCCGGCGGGACTCTACCAGACGCTCACGGCGCAAGAGCCGCAATCCCAGCAGTCCAAGCTTTCCCATCAGCCCGTCCATGCTGTCCTCCACCCTGCGCCTCGACCAGCCACCTGATGCTTTACCTGTATGTACACAGTCTTTTGGACACAGCTAGATTGTTACCCTGCTATACATACATGTTTATTACATATGGAGTGATTTGATATTTATGATCAATTTAGTCAACTTGCCAGTAAAAGAACATCATTATGTTTGTACAGAAACTACTGAAACAAATCAAACTGCCACTGTTATACTGAGATTATCCTTTGTGACCATTGGAAATTAGTTTATTTTGTCCCTCCCACACATACGTACATCCTGCTAAGTGCAGGACTAAATGTGTAATATGCCACAGCTTAAAATATCCCTAGCAAATGCACTGCTCACTGATATTTGAGTATCCTTTGCTAGTAGCTGTTTAAGTGCTTTTAAAAAAAAGAAAAAAAAAGCTGTATGTATAGTCAAAAACGCAAAGAACAAATGGGCTTTGTTAAGTCAGAAAGTATTGAGATTGACTGTTGTTAGATGATCTCATGTGTTGGTTTGAAAAATATAAAATAATGCCAGGTTTAGTGTTTATTTTAGAAGAAAATAAAATGTCTGCATGACATGAATATAGAAAATATTATTCAACGTGAGTGCAATTCTGGGCTGAGCCTTTCTTCAGCACGCTTAATATCACACAGCAGACCACACACAGGTGGCAGCAAGTAGTCATCAGTCAACGAGGTGGATCAAATGCACTAAACAACAGCGTTTGGAAAAATGGCCTTTATTTTATTTATATATTTATACACACATTTATCTTTTTAAAATATGTAACATTCATTGCAGACAGTTTAGGAAAAGCACAGGTCTAACTAACATTACTGACAATGAGCCAGCGTGCCCGATCACAACCTTAAAACTGAAAAAGCCTGATAATGTGACACTAAAATAGCCATAATCACTTCAATCCTGATTAGTTCACTTAGAGGTGAACCGTTAGTTGTAGGACAGGTCATGATGTTCACATATCAGTTTCACTGACATAAATGTGTGTATATGTCAGGTAGAGGTGACGGCGATGAGAATGACATCGACACTCTTTTCTGTACTTCTGTACTCCACACACACACACACACACGCACACAGAGTCATACCCAGCAAACACACAGCAGCACACAGGCGTGTATTTGTATTCAGGGTAGCCATCTCACGACTCATCCTAACTCATCCTAATTATCCTCAAACACACCCGAGTCTAAATAGGAGTTTAGACACCTAAACATGCGCACACACACACACACAGCACACACACACACACACACACACACACACACACAAACAAAAACACGTATCCCTGTGAGTAGGTGCATGACTCAGCATCAACCGGACCAATTACAATCACGACTAACAGACTGTACTTAAAGCACAGAGCATGCAAACACACACATTCACAACGTGCTAACTGCTTAGCTCACACCAGCCCTGTCTAACCCTCTCAGCAGTGTGCATCTCATGGCGGTGACTCATATCTGTGTGGTAACACATGAACTATACTATCCTTCACTAACAAACATGTGCTGGACCTTAATGTCTTGTTTCTTCTTTTTCAGTCTCTTTTCTGTTAATGCAAAACAGCAACATATTTGGCAAATGCACAAACTTATGTAGATTTTTAACAAGCATTTATATATTTTATCACAGTGCATAACAATGCAAAGCCTGCACAGTTAAAGAAATCCTCCAGAATATGAAGCCCGTAAGACACCTAGTTCAGAAAAGTGTGGTTAACTTTATTTATATTGAAAGATATGATGCAAGAATGTACGGACTATGAGATAATGCACCTCTGGGCACTGATACCTAAAAGTTTTCTCATCCACACTATCACAACATTGTCAAAGAAGAAATGCTGCAAATGCTTATGGGACACATGCGACCACGTCCATGTAGGCTCATTTTTATGTGAAAGCTTTTTGGTGTCCACAGTTGATGTGGGGCAACAAATGAATGTAGGTATAATACCCAAAGTGTAAATGTTTAAAGGACACAAAAACCATGTTGGAAAAACGATGGAAAGGATTAAATTAGTGGTTTACACCTGATTAAATTATAGTCCTCATGAAATTAAGCCTGTAATCAAACCGAAATGGTCTGCCGGTGGTTGAACTGATCAGATACAGAGAATTATTAATAACTACTGTGGTGAGAATAGAAAAGTAACTTTGAATTCATGTTTTCTTCATTTGTGCCTAGGTACAACCTGCAGTGTACCACGTTTTATTCATTTAATGACTGTGTTTTAATGAAATGTGTGACAATATATGACTTTGTCTTTGACATATGTTAAAGAGATTAAATAGCCATCCCTCAGGTGAAAAGCATTAGTTTTCTGTGAACGTCATGTCTTGTAACAAATTATAATGATTTTCACTTGCTAGCATTGAACTGAATTTGCAGAATGTGTCATGAGAGCAACTTTGCATATTGAGGAAGCACGCTTTAAAAAAATAATGAAACTTTTTTGGGGAAAATTCCTATATAGCTGTTAACAAGGCCACCAGCACTGTGCTTAAGAAGAAGTGTATATGTGTCCGTAGCTATAGTTATTTAGGTTTTTAATCAACTCTTTCTTTCTTCTGTCTATCAGCGGGGTGCAGACACACTGCGAGCGGACACAACAGACAGGTGAGTTTGTGTCTGTGGTTGACTGTGGTCTGACCACACGCCTGTCAATGACTTGTGGTAACATATAATCCTGTCTGTCCTCCTGCAGATACTCAGGCTCGGGAAGCTCAGGAGCGGCCTCCATGAGGAAGGTGGGAGAGTGGATGGTGTCACAGGCCTGACTGAGATGTGTTATAACTGTTAAACAATCCTATCTTTCCAGTAAATTTTGATGCAAATCCCAATTTATTAAGGCAACAGAGTCTTCACAGTTACACCGTCAGTCTCTTAGCAACCATGTCCAGTGTTACATGGAGACTGCGAGATGGTGTCCGAACAACAGCTGAACGCACAGCCAGACAAATCCATTCAGCACTGTAATAATTAAATAAAAGATAACAGTTGGATGAGGTAAATTGGTTTCCATATTTAGGTTACTGTGACACAGGAAGCTGTCTTAGTCATTAGTCCTAGTGCTAAGAGTTGTAGCATACAATGGGTCGCCTCAGATGACAGATATAGTATTTATTCAGCTTTGTTACCCAGATAAATAGCCTTATAAATCCATGGTAATGTTAATATCTTTAGCCACCAGACCTAGCTCAATAGGCAGCACTAATAATAAGACAAAACAAATTACAGCTGTAATTGTGAATATAACTAGTTAACAGGATTCGAGCAGAGTGGGCGGATTTCATCAACAGTGGGCTCTGATATGAAGAAAATGTTTGTTTCTGGACGAAATGTTAAAGACGCATACTGATGCATTTCAACATATTCAGACGAGCTAGCAACGGTGATGTAACTCACAACCTCGTGACATCACTGAGCTTTAGTTTCTGTGTCAGGCAGCTTTCAACTCTCCAGCGCAGGTTGAAGGTCACTTCCTGTCTGTAGCAGTTTTAGCGCTGTGATCCCTCTGTGCCTGTAATCCTCTCTGCTGTGTGTGTGTGTGTGTGTGTGTGTGATAAAATAAAACAAAATAAGCGAAACGCGGAGAGACGCGGGAACTGGCTGCTCATCTTCATGTGTGAAAAGCAGCAACACCAAATCAGAGGCTTTTCTCAAACATGCCTTTTTAAACAAATACTAACATATGTTTCCTCTCTTTTCTGCAGTCTTTTCATTACACCTCTCTAAGAACAAAACCCAAGAAGAGGAGTAAAGGTAGACATTTTGTTTTATGCATTGTTTCTCTTTTTACCTTCCTATGTTTGATCTTCATAGCTCAGCAGCAGTGTGTAGCATTTGTGATCTCGCAGAGGATCAAATGTTTACCATGAGAATATGTTTGTATATGAATTCCTGAACTTGCTGTGAAGAGTCAATGTAGTGCATCACAAGCTTCGTAATGGAAAACAGAGACACGTCTTCTGTCTCTCTAAAGGTTCCCTCACTAGTGCAAGTCGAAGGAGAATTTCCTGTAAGGATCTGGGACACGGTGACTGCGAGGGCTGGCTGTGGAAGAAGAAGGACGCTAAAGGCTACTTCACCCAGAAATGGAGAAAGTACTGGTTTATCCTCAAAGAGTCCTGCCTCTACTGGTACACCAACCAAAATGTAAGCAATCACCTGGAAATGTCAGTTTAACATTTTCTCTTTGAACTGCGTTTTTATTAACACAACAAATCAGTTGTGTGGACAATGAACCATGATATCACACCTTCACTGAAAACATACGGAATTAAAGGTGCAATCCACTGAGTTTAAACAAAAGGTTTAATCTTATTATGGACAGAGTCAGTCTAAAGTCTGACAAAATAACCCTGATTATGTCAACAAGAGACTGACCCAAGGCGATAATGACGCAAAACCTACTGTAAGACTTGAAGTTTAGATATTTTTTCATAATTATCACATTATTATAACTTATCTATACCTGAAAATGAACAGAACAGCAAATGTCATAATGTGTTTATATAACTGAGTTTTGTAGCTAACATAGTCATTTTTCATTTCTTATGTTAAGTGGTGAAATGAGTTCATCCCAGCCAGTGTAAACAGCGTATGTTGTTTTCATACGCTTGACTAGAGTACTACTATCCCCAATAAAACTAGGATATCAGTATGCATGACATTTTGTTCTCTGTGTTGATGATGTACCACCACCCTCCATCTGTCTTTGCCTGCAGGATGAGAAGGCTGAGGGCTTCATCAGCCTCCCTGAGTTCAGAATAGATCGAGCCATAGAGTGCAGACGGAAATTGTAAGTGTCCGTCACATGTTGTCACAATTACTAATCAGGCACATTTGCGCTCACCCACACAACATGAACGCGCACAAACACGCCACGCATATACAAAAATGTCCTCTTCTCCCTGACTGCAGTGCCTTCAAAGCCTGTCATCCCAAAATCAAGAGTTTCTTCTTCGCCACCGATTGTCTTGAGGAAATGAACAGGTGAGTCTGTGAATGTGTGTTTGTGTCTTAATGTGGACAATAAGCTGGGGACATCATATGTTCTTGTATGAATATTTTAACTGAGTAAACCAAGTTTACACAAGGCAACGGCCCACCAACGTAACACTGTGCATGAATAAGGCATAAACCTGGCTCTCTGTTGTTGTTGAACTGTGCATCTGTGTGTAAATATGTGTGTGTGTGTTTTAGTCACGTGCGTGCTCATGTGAGCGGGAGATCGTAGTGATACAATATTTGCAGGAGCACTATCTGATGAGCTCTAATTATCCACACCTCTCCTCAGTGACATTGGGTGATAATTGGGGGAGAGTAATTAACCAGCTTTACTTGACTTCCATCATGTGTCTGGAGGAGCATGTGGTGCAGCAGCACATGTCCTTCCACTGTGCATAGTTTCACATGCATGTGTGAATAGACGGGGTATCAGAAGAAATGTCTTAAAAAATGATTGTGCTGCATTTTTGATTGACAATGGACCAATCCACAATATGCAGAGGTGGAGCCACAAGTAAATATCCCATATAAAGCTTCTGGTTCCCTAGAAAAGCAATTGTGGTGAAAAGGGACTTTATAATATATGAAAAATAGCATATACTGTTCAGGTCTATTAAGCCAGATTATATAGAATCTAGCAAGGATAAAGTATCATCAGATTAAGTTTCATATTGTACCTTTAATTTCCTGAAAAGCCTTGGCACTGTAGTTTTTAGCAAATATTACTCAAACAGGACTAAACAGTGAATTTATTAGGAACTATTTAGCTGTGGATTAATACACATTTCATGGACTTGAGAGCGACTAAGCTTTATTGGGTTTTGGTTACACAGGAAACACTTATTCACTTTATTCTTAGTTCATGGGATTTATTGACAGAAAAAAATTTAATCTGTCTGGCAAAGTTGATTCCTGTTCACATGCACTTCCCCGTAGAATCTGAGACTTTATAGCGACCTTATTATTTGTCTGCTAAGAGACAGAGACCAGAATATGCAAACAAGGATGGGAAGAAGACACGAAGCGCGGATGTAGTGAAAGAATGCCATTTGAGACTCACTGTTGAGAGACAATGGGTCAGAGCATTGTCATCCCTCTCTCTCTCTCTCTCTAATTATCTTGATGCTTTTCCTTCTTTGTTGTGGGCGTAAAGTCTTTTAGACCAATATACCAACCATTAAGTGTTAAATGATTTAGAGAAACTTATTTTATTCCCTTCCTTTCTGCTACGTTTCTCAACTGTGCCTTTCTACTTCTCATCTATCTCCTTTCCTTATCTCCTATAGGTGGATGAACCGGCTGGGACTGGCTGCTATTGGCTACACACCAGATGACAAGGTGCCACGCCCTGATGAAGGTGAGACGAATTAGCGTAGTTAGAAATCTTTGTTTGTACATCTGCAACAATGAACCACTGATAATCATGTGTTTTCTTATCTCACCACCAGACTACTGGAGTGAGAGTGATCAAGACGAGGTCGATGGTTCGATGACACTCAAACAGGAGGGTCCCTCATCCT
This sequence comes from Ctenopoma multispine, assembly GCA_034779795.1. Taxonomy (NCBI): domain Eukaryota; kingdom Metazoa; phylum Chordata; class Actinopteri; order Anabantiformes; family Anabantidae; genus Ctenopoma; species Ctenopoma multispine. The sequence goes on from JAUYWH010000002.1 coordinate 5,510,472, forward strand.
TATGTGACACGTATCACCGCACACCATCAGTGAGTTTACACATGCATACACACAAACTTTTCTCTGTGGTGTTTTTATCTGATATAAGCTCCACATTATTCAGAGCTGGATAGACCAGAGTTCTCAGCATTAATAAACATCAGAGTGTGAGATTATCTGGTTAGCTAAGCAGCCAACACCACTTCTCTGTCTTCTGCTGCCAGAACCTATTCACATTCTGGCCTCTAGGTGGCGACAAATGGCAAATAACATTACTTCTCAGATTCAAAATATGAAGAATTTTATAATTTTCATATTAGATGTTCAGACATCTACACTAAGTGCCTGACGCCATTATGTCCCCATACAACAGTCGTCAGTCAGTCATTCTGAGAGTTGCTCATCTGCCATCTCATTGCTTTTTTGCTCTCATCCTTTGGTCTCTTTCTGCCCTTCTTCTTTCTGCCCTGTCTTCTTCTTCCATATGTCCTTCTCTGCACACCTGCTCCGTCTCCTTTGTTTTGTGGGTCACATTTCCCTTTTATCTGTGATCACATTTCACTTTTCTGTCAACTTTGATCTATTCTTCATCACTTCTCCCCGTGCTAACTGAACCCGTGAACCTCACTTACCCTTGGCCCTTCAGACAAACCTCCTTCACAGTTATGACCAGTTGCCCCGCTCAGTCAGCTCCATGAGTCTCATGCGCTCTACTCCATCTCCACTCCCTCCAGCAATGAGTGCCTCCACCTCCCCAATCCCTCCACAGATAGTCTCTTCCACCTCCCCTCTCCCTCTACAGGTTAATTCCTCTAGTCCCTTCCCGGAGCCCAAACACGGTCGACACTTCTCCAGTGAGTCCACACACTCCCACTCCTCAGCTGAGGACCAGCGTGGAGACAGCATGGGCATGGGCACAGGGACAGGCAGCACCAGTACCCACTCGTCTGGCTGCCGCTCTTCTCATCGTGAGCGTCGCTCCTGGCAGGATCTCATTGAGACTCCTCTGACCAGCGCAGGGCTGCACTTCCTCCAGACGGCGCCTGGGGAGAGTGATTATGGAGGCCTAATGGGGAGCATGGCAGGTGAGATGGGGCTGTACGGAGGGCTGGGCAGACAGGGCATGTCCCCGGACAGACGCAGACAGGCCACGCTGCCCGTACGGAGACACCATGCCGCAGAGAGGGACAGGGAGCGAGACGGGCCCTTCCCACTGGAACGGGGGCCATACACACACAGCCACACACACAGACGCTCCCACAAGCAGCGGAGCCAGAGTCTTCCCAGGAACAGAGACCAAGTGCCAGGAAAGCTGTTACACACCTCAGCTCATATGGAGGAAAGGAGCGAGGACGAGGAGGCAGAGGGGCAGGCTGCAGATATGCTCCAGGGTGAGGAGGGTAAGAAAATGCACAATAGACTGTTAACTGCCAAATTAGTCAAGAATATTCAGCTTACTATTCTGAATTCCTGCATACAGTAAAATAGTATACGTACATACGAACATAATCATGGGACAATAATAAATCCTAATGATGGATTAATATGTAAAAAACATCACTACTGTTGCAGTGGCTCAAAATGTAGCAAATGGGACTTTATGTGGGTTTATAGTTGAGGTGTGGTTCGGTAGAAAGTTTCAGTCTGCTTCTGTTTGCAGTCATAGACTCCAGACATAAAACATGATGAATACAATGAATGTTATTGTTTTAGTTTTAGATGGTTTACCTGATGATTAAATTGTTACAGATAAGTGAGTTTTCTGTGTTTTGGCAAATATTTTTATACTTTTTCTTAAAAATGAAAATATCCGATAGTATCTTGCTGTTTCCAGACTTATAAAGAATATATATTTCTTCACATGTATATTTCTTCCATACATATATGTATGGATTACATGTGTCAGTATATATGTTATAACTATGATACTTTATGGCATTTGCTTAATTTCATGCCAGTTTGCAAAAGAAAGGATTAAAACTTTGCTATATCTCTACAGTAAAAAATAATTGTGGTCAAGTATTTACATCCTTTTTTTTTTTACTGACTAAAGAAGCTCTCTTTACTTACTACAAATTTGTTGTAAATTTAACAGTTAACAAAAATGTTGCTATGTTGGTAGAAGTAAGAACTGAAAAAGCCACAACATGTATTGAGAAAACCACGAGCAATTAACAAGTTAAGAAGGTGCAGGTTCAAATGTCAACATGTCAAAAATCACAAAGTCTTCACAGTACGTATCAGAAGAAATATAAACTTATTCTAAGAGAATATTTGAAAGCTTTTCCACACCACAGTACATTTTGAATCTGAGTCTTGCTGGCTGTCTCCTGGCTGTCTCAGACCTGCGGGAGTTGAGAGTTGAGAGCAGAGAGAGGAGGGTGTCTGAGGGAAGGGAGCGGCGAGTGTCAGAGGGCCGTGAGCCTGAACCGCTGGACGGACTAGAGCAGCTGTACCGAGCCTTGGAGCAAGCTAATGTGACGGCCCTGGGAGATCCAAAACCCTGCAGCAGGCAGGAGCTACGACGCTGTTTCACCCAGAGAGCCAGAGACCCCCTGCTCAACGACAGGCTGCACCGGGTCCGAGCCCTCCGGAGTACCTTGAAGGTAGCACAAAGAGAAAAGCCTCTGGCACTAACGTAATAACATTTGGAATGAGATGTTTCAGTGTGGTAACTTTCTGCTGTCTCTTTCCTCCTCCAGGCCAAAGAGTCGGAGCTGGCAGTAATCTGTGCCCTCCTGGAGGACCCTGGCCTGTGCTCCCAGACCTTCAGAGAGTGGAAGCAGTGGCACAGCGAGCTCTACGCAGACATCTGCCAGCTCAGCACCGGCACCAACGGCCAGGGCGACCTCTCCCCGCTGGCTGCACCTCTCATGACGCACACACACTCCTTTATTGAGACGCACGTGTGAGAAAGTGAAGAGAAGCAAAGACTTGACAGAGGCACTCACACACACACACACACACAGACGCACACAGAGCTTTCCATTAGCGAAACACTCTCTCCTAATCACGACTCTGAGCACGCACCCCCCAACACACACACACACACACACACACACACACACACACACAGGAACACACGTTGTAAGATGTGTAAATATCATAGAGGGAACATTCTGAGACCTGCGTGTATGAACTTTTGATAATCTTGAGGACCCCACAGGGTGCCTATTGCATGCCTGAACAGAAAGCATTACTCTTCCTTTGTCTATGGAACTCCATAAACTCCACATGCTTGTTGATCAAATGGAAAAAAAAGGAGACTTTTTAACATGTTTGTTTCTTTGTATTCTCTTGGTTTTGCTTTTTTTGGGGGTTGATTTCAGGGGGCAGGGGGAGCTATGTAGCAGCAATACAGAGGAGAATCCTTTTCACCAGAGCACTGTACTTTTGTACTGATGAACTTTGCACCCAGAGCCACCAGTTCTCCCCCTTCTCTCCATCTTTTTCGTTTCTCTCATTACATATCTCACCGTTTTACAGGGACCTCACTGTTACTCCAGGCTCATCTGTGGCGAAGGTAAGGGCAGTAATTTTAGTATAGACTAAAAGTGCTCTGTGCAGTACAGTAGACTGTGAAAGGTAGCCATCCACGCTGGTTTGTCTGTATTAGCTGATGACAACTATTGTCACGAGGCACTGAGAAACCATTGTGCTGGCTAGATGCACACTATTTCAAACTGTGAACTGTGAAACACAATTTTGCGTGCAGAAGGAGGCTCCTCTGACTGAGTGCAATTCTACACTTCAGTTTGCATTTTCTCTCCCTCTCTCTGCGTTTTCTCGTCATCGCCTCCTTTTATTAATTTTTATTTTGTTTCTTCTCTCTCTCTCTCTCTCTCTCTAGTCCTCAAAGACTTGTGTATATTTGTATACTGCTGTGTATACTGATGTAAATGTTTGCGTTCCACTACCACTGTGATATGCTTCTAGAGGTAGCGGAGGGAAGACAGAGAGTATGTATTTGAGTGGGTGCAAAACAATTTTTTTCTTCTTTCTTTTTTTTTTTTTTTTTAAACAGCGAATGCAAGAGCTAGAGAGTTCTTTTCAAAGAAGTCACTCACTACGAAGAATGCACTTTCTATATCTCTATATCTCATTGGCTGCATCACAGGGTCTATGTTTCATTGGCCTCTATACCATTGCTGTTCAAAATATCAGGTAAAAGCATTTGCCGTCTCATTTTCTAAAGATTTGTGTACAGTCTACTACAAATATATTTAAACATAGAAGAATATATAAATCTATTTACGTTTTGTGTCATAGATATAATGTAAAGTATGATGTATTCTATGCCAAGGTTTTGCAGTGTCCCCCTCTTCACTCTGTAGATGCAGGGTGTTTAGTAGTTCAACAACTAGGAGGCTAACAACCACCATCACTGACAGTTGATTGACAGTCTTTACTGCTTTAGCTGACCCTACTCCTGGTGATGTGTTGCATGAGAAAAGGCCCGGGACTGATCTGATTGGACAGGGTACACTATTGTGGGTCATTTGTGGTGGCTTTTTTTGTTTGTTTTTTTAAATCTTTTTCTCAAGATTGCAAGATGATTAGAACTGTAGCGCATGATACATGCAAAAGTACTGTTGGAGAATGACTTTTTTTATTTAGAGGTTATATATGTCTTCTTTTTTCATTGGAGTTTGAAGACACATACTGTACATGGCTAGGGGAGGCTTTTTTGCAACTCAGTTACTCGATTTAATGCAGATCCTCCTTTAGCGTCCAACCAGAAGGTTTCAATCTGATGTTTTGGTTAAAATGTAAAGACTGACACTTGTTCAGGAATCTTGCCTGAGAGGCAACATTACGCTTACGTCTAAAATAAAAGATTTTCTGACATTCCCTCCATGCATATAGTCGATACCGGACGGTGAAACACTTCCACATTAAACGCTCTGTAAAGTCTGTGAAACTCGGATGAATCATTTCATCTGCAATATCAGGCCAAGGACTCAATGGTGCCCCCCAGTGTCAAAGGCTCTGAGAGACATGCGTAGCACCTGCTGTATTCAGCACTATCTGTACTTATTCTTCATATTTCATTGTAGTTGTTTGACTGTAGGTTCAAGTTTTTCATCACGTCACACTGTCGTGGATTATCAAACACACCCCAGAGATATAGCTTTCATGTTTTCTTTTTGTTGTTGTTTGTTTTTGTTTTGTTTTTGTTTTTTTTAATGGTTAATTTGAGAGTACCACAAAGAAAACTAAATGATGCAAGCACTTTCCCTGTGCCTCCCAAAACTCTCTTTGGCAACATTGGACTGACTATACTGGTGTTCCTACACACACACAGCTGTAGAAGAGTTACAATACAGTTTTAGTCTGCAGACCTCTCTCTGTTTCTCATCTGTAGTGTTGGTCTTCTTTTTCCAAGCGCTGCTCCGCAGAGCAGGCGATATACTGTAGATTACGGAGTTGTAAGAGTTATGATTTGTAGGCACAGACTGTGTTATCCCTCCCAAATCTTTGTGTGTGTAGACCTGCAGAAACAGGCCGAAAAGGGAGATTCCACTGTGTGTTTTTTCAGGGGTGTACACCTCATGGTACATTGCACAGGTGTGTAAGATGTAAGTTGCACTGCGACATTAAAAAAAGGAACATATTGCTCTTTTTCAAGGATAATATTAGCTTACTGTTATTCTGTACATTAACTGACTAAAGATGATATTAAAAAAGAAAGACAATTACATTTATTCTTCCTAAAGTAGCCTTTTTTGGTTTCATATATATGAATATATATTACAAAAAATACAGATTGTAAACTTAAGTTGTTAAACTTTGACTTCAATAAACAGAATCCTCTGCACTATGAGATATGTTCTGTGTATCTGTGCCTTTTCTGTTATATATTATGTTATGATCTGTGCTGATTTTTCCAGATACTCCAGCTATTATCTGTCTTTACTATGCAACTAATGGGCAGGTGTGACCCTATAAACCAACAGGCCAAACTGTATGTTCTGTTCCTGCAATAGCATATGTGAGTGTATGCTTATATCTAAAATATGTATGAATAAACTAAATGTTCACTTTCTCACCCTGCATGAATATACACCTAACATAACTAAACTAAACTAAAGAGTAGTTCCTCTGCATGTGACCCGTGCTCTGTGATATGTTGGAACAACAGTTTATTTGTTTTTAGTTTGTGGTCATTTGATTGAGCTTGATTTGGTAGCAATAGCTCTACAGGATTCACTTTAGTTAATACTTTATATTTTACCACTTTCCCAGCAATTTGATGTTAACCCCATAACACCATCAGACTTGAAGTGAACATGGAGCCCTTTGTGAGGTGGGGACTGCTGAGCAGTTGTCCACTATTTTTTCCTAATCTACAGTAATATGCTACTGTATCAATATTACATATAATGTCAACACAAATGAAACTGACTTTGGTGAAAACATTAATAAAAACTAAATGTGTTATTTTAAATGCGTATGACGTGTGAGCGAACCTGCTCGATGAGATCACCGTAATCCCATAGTGGTGCAGTTCCCTGTTCTGTCCTTCAGGTGGCAGCAGCGGCCCTCGTTTAGACCAGTTCCCACCGGAGAGGCTACAGAAGAAGGAGGAGCGCTGTCATGGCAGCCAAGGTGAATGTTTAACATTTTCTCTTCGGCAAAACTTCTGTTGTGCCTAAAATGTATATCTTCAATGAATGCGCGGGTATTTGTTAATGTTAGCTGTCCAGAGGCCGCTAATGAAAACCTGACCTGACTGTCACTGTCCTGGCGTTTGTGCTGCATGGAGATAGCTGTGCTACGTGTTAGCCTCGCTGATTGATCAGTGCCAATGAAAAGTAGCTACATGTACACCACCGCTACCATTACATTAACTTACAGTACTTTGAACTGTTACCCCACCAATAATAGTCTGCTGTATAACAATCTATACGTCGTGTTATTTCTGTCAGACCCGACTTCGTAAGCTAATTTAGACCGTTTTACCACAGAGCCATTACGGTTAACGTTAGTTACCTTAACAGTTTGCTAACGCTAAAAAGGAAAGAAGTTAGTCGACGCGTTTGTAAATGATCCACAATATCAAGTAATTGACATTAACGTTGCGTTACCTATGTGTAGATATTAGTGCTACACACTCGCAATTTGTGTCTGTCTGTGGTGAAAAGTGCTATTATTAGATAATATATATACAAACACAAAAACATTCCACACAAAACATATGATTAACTTAGGAAAACAAGCTTCAGCTCTTGCTGTAACATTAAAATACAGACTGCGTGTCAGTGCTTCCCTAAGAAAAGTTAATAAATAATAATACGTAGTAATATTATAATAACACTATCACTGTGATTGTGACCATTTCAGCCTTAGAGGCTTTGACATCTCAGTGGAGTACTGTCACACTGTTGTTTTCCTGCTTTTACTTCTGCAAAATATCCACAGGCCTCTCTATGAGTGATTAGCATCTGATTGTGGTTTGCATTGTTTACATGACTTAACATGTTATACTAAAGATAGAAGTGTACTTCTATGATGCACTAGGTGGTGATGGTGGCCGTCCCGACGGTGCTGGGAATAGCCTCCATCCGTGTGTACACTGTGAAGGAAGTGTCTGCTGATGGGCTAGTTACCAGAGAAAAGGTTTGCTTTCCCTATACATCTGTAGATCTGATATGAGACAACTCATTGCCTGATGCGTTCCACAATAACATGCTGACTCCTCTTCTCTCCCCAGCTGAACGTCTACAGCCCACTGCCACAGTCTGCTCAGGTTCAGTTTGTTCCAGAGAGGCCGGGAGTTATTGAGAGTGGGTTAACTACAGCAAGAGAGAGCATACTACCGCTTGTTCAGGCTGTGAAGGTATTTAGATTTTGCTGTGTGCAGCTGTACATCGGAATTATCATTTAAGTTTGCAGACACCACATGCTGCAGAAATAACTCAAGCCTTTACATCCTGTGTAACACTTTAAGCACAAACCAAAGAAAAATGTTTTTTTGAAGTAAAAAATGTTATACAACATGGAACAACAGCTACAGCACATTCAAGAGCTCTTATCTTGCACCTGCAGTGTTAGTTTTCCAGCCCTGATTTTTGTTCCTGTTGCTTGCGGTTACACAGCACAATCCCACGTGCTGCAAGTGCTCTGTGCAGGTACGATTGTGCAAACAGCAAAGTTGAGGAGTCACACAGGAAATAGTGTTTTAACTCTGTAGCTATAGTGTTGCTGCAAGAAAATTTGACAGTTTGGTACTGTGAAATATGGGGACTTGACATTGACTGAGATGTATTATTTTTAGCATTGTCTACATAGTCATAGCCTTGATGATCTGTTGTTGTAGTTTCAGTTTTCCCATTGTTTCCCTGCAGGGTGCCTGTGTGTCTTTGAAAACGGGAAGTGTTAATCTTTACTATGCAGGAGAGGGTGAGTCAACAGTAGGTACCTTAAGATTTTGTTCAGTGTTTACATGCATTAAGGTAGCCAGTCGGGTTGAGCAAGCTCCTTTGGAGAAAAAGTGATTTTCTGATTGTCATTACATGGAGCGATGCTGCCGAAGTTAAGTCCTCCAAAAATCTGACTAAAAATGAAACACAACACTAACACAATGTACCCCGTAGGCGTTTAAATAAGTCACTTTTCACTATATATTTCTTCGATTTGGACAGTTTGCACTGTAGGAAGGAGCGCTGTGACTGTCTGTGTTTCTCACTCACAGCGCTGTCAGTCAGCTAACGCCAACACACACATCAAAAAATTAAAAACCCTCAAGGAGTGGTCACTTCTGTCCCTATACAGTTAAACTGTGTGAACTATGCTTCCAAAATCAGCCCAGAATTTAGGAGAAATCATTACTCATCTGCTGCATGTATAGGTGGGTTTCCAGTAACCAATTGCAATGTAAACTTGTTCCCCGATTACCCGAGAAACGTGGTTTCTCTGAGTAACCTGGTTACTTACGTCGATGTAAACACAGTCATTTATAGCTAAGGTTCTCACTCACTCAAACTTCATACCCCAATTTTTCTCTTGCCACATTAGAAAGCAGTGAGATAGAATAACATTCGTAATGATATTTTGAATATTATTTACTTGGATGTAAAAGACTGGATGTCTGTCACAGTGGTGAAAAGTAACTAAATACATTTACACAATATTTCTGGGTAAAGTTTATTTATACTTATATGTACTTTTGACTCACTGAGAAAGTAAGTGAACTGTTTGCAATCCCCTGGTTTTCTGCATAAATTGATTATGATAACACACAGTCATGATCATGTCTTTTTTGAACACGCCCATTAAACATACAAACTGATGGTGGAAAGTGTAAATGAAACAGATGATAACGGGACAGGTGATGTTTTCATGTTGGTTTTTGCTTAGAAGTATTGTGTTAGTTGATAATTGTGACTTGCAAAGATCAGATCACATTTCATGACCAATGTATGCATAAAACCACGAAACTGTGATGGGTGTGTTCAATATTTCAACATGAAAGATTATGACTGATTTTTTTTATCACCTTTGAATTTTGGTGTTTCTCTGACTTTGGGGAAGATCACATTACATTTCTTGACCAGTGTATGCAGAAACTCAGAAAACTGCCAACAGTGCCATCACTTTTTCATTCAAAAGAACAAATTACACAGTCTCATTAATTTATATCTGTTATAGTAAGTAAGGTTTAATTATAAAATAACACACTGTTTCCATTTTGCAAGCAAAATAAGAGATTTGTGACTGTATTAAATGTGCTAAGTGTGTTATCCCCACATTCTATTCTCAGTTTTCTATTATGCTTCCCATATTTTTTTACCAGTTGTGTGACCACTGTCGTTACTGCTGATGTAGTAAATACAGTGAAGTCACAATATGATCAAAGGGTCAAACATCAGCTCAGAAGTGAGAAAATAAAATAAAAAAATTTGTTATCATGTTTAATGTGTTTCTGTTTAACCTTTTTCCCAGATGTGTACTATTACTTGAAAGACCCTCCACCAGGTTTTCTTCCAAGATTTGGCACCATCACCATGGCTGGCTTGCTTGGCATGGTGTTGGCAAGGAAAGGTAACCCAGATTTATCATCATTTCTCCCTCACACATGTTTTAGACCTGCTGGGAACATTTATTTTATTAAAAATATTATACAATAAAAAATACAGTTAAAGTACATATTATAAATACATATGATGAAGTAGCATCATGTCATATTTACGAAACAGTTAATATAAACGCATCGAGATAAATATGTGTAAAGTGAAGAATGACAAATGTGTAAGACAAATTTGAAGATGGTAGAATGTCAGGGGGAAGGTGGTACAGGCGAGTGTAGCTGTGGTGAAATGAGTTATAATATTATATGACAATATAGGAACAGAAAGAAGAGTACACAGATAAGGTAAGTGTCTAAACATGGTAAGTACAGAAGTGTCAGGTTTAAGGGGGACTGAATGTTGAATATGGGCAACATTCAGACCTTGGGAGGGAATCTGTCCACACCAATGGTTAAAATCACAAAAAGTAGATTTTTTGGGACGTCCTGTATGAAATATTTCAGTGGCAGTCAACAGACGGCTTATGTGTGCGTGAACCCCAATGTTTATAGAAAGAGGGGAGAAAAAAGGGGGGGGGGGTAGTACTGGGACAAGTTAGGTGGATTTGAAAGAGTGTCCCAAATGTTGGAGAAAAAGAAGGGTGGATAATAATGTGGTTATGTAGATGTAGTTTCAGGAAGGGGCTCAAAGCAGCAAAGATAACTATTGCTAAATAGGAAAGGCAATAATATTAGCTATAAATAAATGTTTTGAGGATTCTACAAATACCATTACTAATTAAATTTTCGATATATATATATATATATATATATATATATATATATATATATAAAAATGTGTCTAGTTATCAAACTTCACTCACACAGAATGTCAGTACGAGAAATAAGGAAATGTAACCATGACAAAAATAAATTTGACTAATCATTGTGTGTAAGCCTTTGATACTCTGCTACATACACGGTATGTGTCAAACTCAGGAAATATTGACATGGCCACACTCAGCCTCATGCTATGTAAAAACATGCATCAAAGAAGTTTCAGAGAAGCGTCAGAAAAGTTTTACTGCAATAGAAAATAAAATACACTGATTAAAAAAACCCCGCTGCCCTGAGTCCCTTGCATTATCATGATAACATACAGTACTTCTGTAGGTTAGAGGATGAAATTTGCCTTACAACTTTACTACAACTCTATTAAATGAAGCACCACATATTTTGTTAATGTTTATAGTGTCACTGTGATAATAAAATATGTTTTTATTATAAATATTTTCTTATTTTTTTTATATTTTCATTCAAAATCTCATATAATACATAGATTTTGTGTTCTGATGTTACACACTGGATATACGTTTGTGAAGCTAGGTGCCCATGCTATACACAGTCAGTGGCCCAAAGCTTGAGATGAAAGTGTGTTTGCATACCAACAGGAGTTTGCTGACCCATTTTAGGCATCTGCACCCAATAAGTACACCATCCTGCACACCATGTCAGGTTAGCTGCCACCGCTCCGCTCATGGAAAGTGCTAGTGAAGGGGTGTCAAATCCTGGTCCTCGAGGGCCACTGTCCTGCATTTTTTTTTGTTTGTGTGGAATCTAGACAGTGAGTTTTTTTATTTATTTATTTATTTTTTTTAAGCAGCACAAGTTTAATCCCTGTTACCTTATCTATCTAAAGAAGAGTTAATAGACCATTTCTTGATCTTTCTGAGTTCTCTCTGACAATCATTACATCTGTTCCAAATGTTATGATCTTTGCCAAATTGCACTGATTGACTTTCTTTTCTTATTTTCTTTTCTTGTTTTTTTTTTTTTTTTAAGGCTCCCGTTTCAAGCAGTTAGCAGTTCCACTGGGCCTGATGGGCGCAGGAGCATCGGTGTGCTACCCAGCCCAAGCAGTGACTGTGTTAAAGGTAGCACATTTTGAAATTTTGACCCCTTTATAACTACTATAGTATTACCAGTCACAAATCTGTAACAGATCTTTCATTCTGTGGTGTTTAAGGTGACCGGGAAGAACGTGTATGCTGCAGGACAGTGGAGCAACGCCGCAGTGTCTTCGTTGCTCACGACCAAGCCCGAGGAGCCTGGCGATAAAGAGATAACTGCATCACAACAACAGGTTAACAGTCATAATGAGTATCAGTACTGATTTATTATTACCATTATTTTGGTTTCAAGCTGCTATTTCAAAAATAGAAACTACTGTGTGTGACTAAAAGCAAAACAGTTCTTTTGATTTAATGGTAACTCTTTCCACTTAATGATTTACATATTATACTTTCTCAAATAGGCTTTTCTGCATCTTATTAGGTTAGTTTCCTCTCACAGCACTTTGCCCTTTTGATCGTTGTATTGTTACTGGAACTTGCTCTTGTTTGGAGGTTTGCGTGACTTCGATATTAAAGGTCATGCTTCCGTTAAACTCACTGTAAGTCAGTCTGTAGTGTCAGCAAAATGCCTGAAGTGTAAAATGCTAATACAATAGATTAAATTTTTTTCCAGCCAGCATAATAATTCCAACCTATTAGAACTGAAATCTTCAAGAAAATTGTAATGTTAGTGTTTTATTCTACTGCTAGATTAAATGTCTGACTTATGTCACTGACAATTACAGTTACAGTAATACAGTTTTATTGTCATTAATCAAATAGTAAAATTCATAATATTTTCATATAGAATTATGTATGTAATATCATGACAGAACAGTTTATTTATCTGCTCTGGATTAGTCAGCTACGGTGCCAAATCCAGAGTTTGCTGTGGTAAAGGAGGCCTTAGAGTCCGGTTCAACCCAGAGCTCTACAATCCCAGAGCCAGAGGTGGAATCAGCTGAGTCTGACCCTTTGTCTGATGGGCACGTTGTTGCTGTCATAACAGAGGAGGCATCGTCAGTAACACTCACAGACGTATCCCTCGACCAAGCCGTAGAGACGAACACAGGTATTGTAGATAATGATCTCTGTCTCTAAATCTACAGCGCTGTGCAAACTCTTAGGCTACAATTAGACTTGTTGTTTGGACAGTGCTATTATGATCAAATATATATGCAAATGTGTGTATTTATGTCTTACTAGTATTTTTATTAGAATACAACTAGAAAATATAGAAAATATGTACATATTATAAAAAAAAGCACACACACAATAAATATATACACACACACACACACACATATATATATATATATATTTTTTTTATTTTATTTTATTATTATTATTTTTTTCAAATATTGAGTGTGTTTTGATTGTATTGAGTGTATATTGACATCATAGCATTGCTGAAAAACTAATCGGATAGTGACCTGAGACTTTTGCACAACACTGTATGTTTTTGTAAACATTCACACCGAGTGCTACCAGTGATTGATCGTATTTCCTCTACTGTGTATTTGTTACATTCAGTGCCATCAGAGGCAGAAAGCACCACAACCTCTGATGAACCACATGTTGAAAGTGTGAAGCCCTCAGACACAAATCAAGCACCAAAAGAAGTACCACATGAAGCCAGCCCAGCCGAGTCACTGAGCTTTGTACCAGAGGCATCAGCACCTGCTCCAGCCGACTCTGCTCCCTTGTCAGAAGAACCACCTGCTCCAAAGGCCTCAGAGGGGCCAACAGGTACCAGAAATATTCTGGCCCATAAAGTTAAGAAGCAGAAGGTGCTCTAGTAATGCATAATCTAGTCATGAGAGTCCTGTGTGATTAAGTTTAGAGAACAAAATGCACATGAATCTGAAACCACTAGTACATTTTTCTCCACTAAGTTAGACCAAAAGCTTTCTCTATTCTTAACACATATGTTCCATATCGACAAATCTGTGAGTTGCCATTTAGGTTAATTGAAACGTCTTCATTACATTACTAGAAAATGCAATCTGGTTACAGATATGTCTCCTCCAGATTAAGTGTTTAGAAATTTCATTTTTAGTAAATTATAAGTCTGATGTCACAATAGGACCCTGCTGCTGACCCTGTGTTGTGTTTTGACTACTCCCCAGTGCCAGCTGTTGAATCAGCTGAGCCAGAACCAGCCAACCAGCCACCAGTTGGTGTTGTGGAGGAGACACCTCAACGTGAACAGCCTGCCGCAGAAAACAGAAAAGGTACTGTGAACAACCTGCTGCACAGTAACCGCTGCTCTGGCTCCTGACTAGCTCACTTTTGGGAATTGCCTGAATTCCAAAGAACCTGATGATGTATTTTTCTTACTAGGTCTGGTGTTAGGTAAAGCCTTGTAATGAGCTGAGGTGGAATCATACTGTTGTGTGTTTTCACTGAAATCTATCAGCTGTGAAACAAAGATTTCATCAGTTTCATTGCTTAAACAGAAACATACTGTGCGGCCTCTCCGAGAGCAGTCTAACTCTTCAATTCTCCCACCCGTAGCCTATCTATAGTGGCTTTATAAAAATTTCAGATGCCCTCACTTTATAGATACAGTTTCATACCAGGCTACGCTCAGTAACCCATAACAACCAAGTAACTGTTTTTTTTTTACTCAAAATCAAATACGTAAGCCTTTTATTTACAAATGTATTCAGTGGTTTTGTTGTGGTCACAGTCAGTGAAATGAAAGTTGTTTGAAACCTAAAATAAATTTTCCCCAATACATTTTGTGTTCATGGGAGCGAAGTGGTAATTAAATACACAACACAGTTTAATAGATTTAGAAGTCAAAGAGTTCTGCAGCTGTTTCTCGTAACCCTGTGGGACTGTTCCGTTAGACTGCAAAGAATAATATGCACTCAATTAAACACGAGATGAACTATTTTACTGTGCAGTGATCCCATATTGACACTGCACAGAAATGATGAGAGTGTCTTAATATTAATCTCACAGTGAGTGCCGTCCTGGCATTCACTAATTATAGATAATACATTCAATTGTGCAGCTCATTGAGGAAATTTCATTCCTATTTTTAAACACATTTGGACACTTTGGGGGGAAAAAAAGAATCACTGCCTATTATACTGTACTTTGAGCTTGGTAACTTTTTCTTTGATGGGTCTAATTTTATAATTTATTGATTTAAATTTATTCTACAGATGCATTTATAGTAATCACAGTGAAAATGTCCTGCTCTATCGCTCTCAACATAATAAACACTGTGTTGCATTTCTTTTGGTGCCCTGCAGGGGACTCTGGTTTCAAGCCAGACCCTTCTCTGATGGACTTCGGCCAGTCCAGCCCTGAGGATGAAGACCTGTACAGCACACGTAGCTGAGACGCCACAGCTGGCAGCAGGAGAAAACGCGTTCCCACACTGCCACCTCACATCTCATCCAGACTGACACACGCTCCGCATCATTATGCAGTTTAAATAGGCCACTTTGCAAACAGCCATACTTAGGAAGGCTTTGATCAACGTTTTCCATTCTCATTTTTTCTGCCCACATCTTTTTATATCTTCACAGAAAAGGGCCAAGTAGATTTGCATTGTAGCAGCAATGCAATAAATTTGAGTATCGATAATCTCAGTCATTGTGCATAAGAAGGACAGACATCTGGTAAAAAATACACCCACAGCAAGTCTTTCAATCCACTGATAAATCTCTCTGTGTCACCTAACATGTACTGGCCTTTGTTCTGCAGCTTTCACAGTCATGACTGCATGGTGCTGTTATTTATTATAATTTAGCCCATTGCATTGGTTCGCTGAAAATACTGCACATGTGCTGCTAATAATTACAAGATGGACTAGTGCCGTTTCATTTTGTTACATCAAAACTTGTCTTCAGCTGTTGATTTAAGCACTATGAATAAATGTATATTTTTCAGGATTTCGTACGTCTTTTTAACTTTACTTCTCAGTGTTAGTTTGTTTTGTAATTTACTGTCTAAATTAATTTAATGTCTTTTGTACATGTCCGTGTCCAACACATCAGAGATATATTTGCAGTGGTGAAACATTTGTTTCAGATGAGCACATAACTTCTTACACATAATGAAACTCTAAAGACACCTCCGCAAATAAACTCAGTCACAGAATAGATTCCCTTTCTAAACATTAAAAACTCATCAAGAAATGAAGATTCCACACAGTGTGATAGTGTAGATCGTAAACGCACCTGAACATATAGTACAAGCACAGAGAGATGTTAAACTTAAAGTAAATTTCTGCTTCATAGTAGTAGACTAGACTGTGACTTGAACACATGGTTTAGACATCTGTGTTCCTTTCAGGATGACTTGTAACAGCTTTTGTAAAATCGGACCTCGTAATAATAATAAAATACAAATAAATAAAAATTCCTTTGAAAGGAATGTGATTCCCATCCTCGGGAGATTTGTGCTTAATCATAGTTAGCAAGTGGTAGCGTGCTAACAGACATTGTAAACATCAGTATGTTAAAATTGTTAGTTCTTTCATGCAGATATTAACATAAACCTCGAAGCAGTGTTGTGGTGCACACGCCCACAGAGCTGCAAGCACGGCTATAGACTCTCTGTCTTCTTAGAAAACTTGTTTAGTTGAGCCTAGTCAAAAACCGACACATAAAATCTCCTTCCTTGGTCTGTAAAATGCAAATTGTTAAGCTGCTAGTAAAATCTAACCCCAAGCGATACAGTCATTGCAGTTTATTAAAACTAAATTAATTTAAAAACTGAATTATTCAGAGGAACATAACATGTGGATGAACCCTCACATTGTGACATATACAAAGTTTACCACATGTTTTTGCTTTTTTTCTGTGAGCACAGTTTTTCACTGAGGAACCAGGCTATCTGTTAACATTTTATAGCCTTTTTACTGCTCCTCAGAGCAACCAGAGCTCCCTTAACCTCATAAACTCTGCATGAGGCTGACCAGAGTCATGACCCTTGGGACTGTGTGTGTGTGAGTGTGTTTGTGTGCTCACATGTATTTTTAAGAGAAAAATAATAATAAAAAGAGCGCGCGGGACATGTCCGATCAATTAAACAGCAATACTTTGTTCGTCTTCCTTCCTGTTACACACGGAGAATAAAGCACATGTGGGAACCAGTCGTCCGTGGCATCAGATCTGGCTTGAGTTGAGGGGTTAGGGGACTTGTGGGCTGGTGTGACTGTGCTGGGTTTTTTTAGACAAACACTGCCAAATGTTCTGATACAGAAACAACTCTGTGTCCTTGAATCATTATCCACCGACAGCATTAATAAAACCACATGGAACATACTGACTCGTTTTAAAATAGCACACAGCGCAGAGAGAGTGGGAATGCTGGAAGTCTGTGGAATATTTTCCCTCTCGCAACACGAGTCTTGATGGACATCTTGTTGCTATAAACTGAGAGAGCCAGCGTTGGAGCCCCTGCTGGCAAGATGTGACTCTAAGTATGGCCTCATCTCACCTCTCTCATGGGGCCCCTCTACATATGGGGCCTCCTTTTCCTTGCTGTAGCAAGTAGCAGTTCTGAGAACAAACCAGCAGTCCAGAGCTCTCTCAGATTTTTTTTTTCTGGACCAGCAAAGAGGAAGTAGGGCTCCCAACCCTGACCTCTCACCTTCAACCCCCCATGAGCCAGATTTTCCATAGAGGACTATGCAAAGGTTACGGCTTGTGGTGGTTATCTTCCCAGGGTCCAGCTAGCAAGAGACACCCCCCACTATCATCTAAATACATAGCACATTTATCAGCAAAACATATAAACACAGCAGCTGTATGAGCCATTTACTGGTGTTTGTGAATACTGTATGTTTACTCGTGCAGATTGTCCTCCTCTTTATTAGCGGGGGTCAGTGTGTGTACACAGCATGTGCGCATGTTTTTGTTCGGTTTCCTGCTCCTGCAGATAAAATCAGGTGTTGTCAGTTTACAGTATCTTCAACGGAAACATACTTCACGTAATGCACACTTCCAGTCACTGTATGTGTTTTGCAATAAAAAAATTATTAGTTTGGCAGTTCTGTGAACTGCTGAAATCTTGGCAATGTTAACTTAAATGGCTGCAGCAGCATTCACTGCAATCATAATCAAATATATATATGAGTGCAGAGGGACGAAAATGAGACTTTTGAGAAATTGCAGTAGTAAATAAATTGAGAAAAAATAATTGGCAGTAAGACTGATGTCTTGCAAGAATTGTGACGTAAGTTAAAGTTTGATGCCCTCTGCTCCATTGCTCTCCTTATCTTACTTGCTGTAAAGTCGCTGCCTGTAACTTAATCCCCTGTGTTTGGATCATCAGACAAACACATACAAAGACTCGCACTCCCACACATGCTCACACTGTTAATCACTCCGTTTCTCAATATGTACCTGACATGTAGCCTTACGCCTCAAAAAGCGAATGTTGATTTTGGTAACAGAATTTCTGCACTGCTACATGTTTTCACATGTCATTAATGCTTTAAAAAGTAAAACAGCTGTCTACACGTCTACAGCGAGCAAACTTCCACAGACCAAATTCATTGTACTTCTAAATATCAGCAAATTTAGAGAACATTTTCTCGCTGTTTTGCAAGTGGAATATTTGTCCATTGTTGCTGGACACAGGACTTCATCTGCTCCTCTTCATCGTCATTCGTTCATTTTGAACAGGAGACAGATCTGGTGCGCAGACGGTGTCCAGTCAAGCACACACAACCCGTGCCTGCAAAGTCACGCTGTTGTAGCACGTGCAGAACGAGCCCTTGGCATTGTCCTGCTGAAATATCCACTGACTTCCTGAGCAAAGACGTTGGCAACATATGTCTCTCTAAAAATCACAATATATTCTTCACCTCTGAGTCAAATGTACCTTCCAAAATAAGTCACCCACACTGTGGGCACCGATGCACCACCATCCCTTTGGCTTTTGCTACTTTCACAGAAAACAGTCTGAATGTTTGTTTGTTTTTTTGTTTGTGAGACAGAGAACCCAAGAATCCATTTTCCCCCAAAACCAGCTGTACTTGTTAGACCATAGGACACATTTCCACTGTTTTTTTGTTCATCTGACATAGGCTTGATCCCAAAGAAGAGTATACGCATAGCTTTCTCCTTCCATATTGAACTGGTCAAAGACCTAACTTCTTTTCAGTCCTGCATAGAAAAATATTCTTTTCAAGCTTATTAGATTAAAACATCATGTAGAGAACTTAGTCAAGTTAAGAGAGTTTTCTTACAGCATGCTACTGCTAAGTGGGAGTAGGATTCAAGGACTGGATTTCAGAAGAACTGTGGAGTTTTTTCTGTTGTCGTTTATTTCTGTTGGCCAGCATGACACCATAAATTTCTGTTTTAAGTTCTTGCATGTCATGACTAAGGCCCCTTGGCTTTCCTTTTTGTATGTGTGTGTGTGTGTGTGTGTGTGTGTGTGTGAGAACAACTGTGCATACCCAGCATGCCAGTGGAAGGACACAACATCATAATTTCTGTTTTAGAAAGCATAACTATCCCATTTTAACAGTTATGCAACATACAGCACATTCCTCATATGCTGCACGTCGGCAACAATGGAGCTCTTCAGTTAGGGCCTTTAGAGGCTGCCGCTTTCCGCCTCACCTTCATCCGTCATCCTCAGCGTCAACTTTCCCACAGTATTACAAAATGTCCTGTCTTGATAGATACTCAATGGACCAGTGTGCGCACACGCATTGGAACACACATGTAAACAGAGGCGAGCACATTGCGTCGATGCATGCGAACCAGTCTGAGATTAAGTACATCCAGTTGTACAAGTATTGAAGCATTGAAGCTCACGTGCACGCGCGGGGATAGATGCATGCTCACACTGTTGATCAAAGGAGCTGTGATGTAATCAGTCTCAGAGCTTTGCACGCATCCCTCATTAACTTTCACCAGAGGCTTTAATGAAAAACCACTGGAGGGAATCTTCGCTTTCTCTCCCTCTTTCCTTCTCATCTTCTTGTTCACTCCCTGCAGTATCTGCTCGTCCTCCTCCTCATCCATCTTTCACACTGTGCCCCCCCACCCCTCACTCCTCTCCCTGGCTGCCTTGACTTCCGTTGAGATAGAGAGTAAATATTTCCCATGGCTTATCTGACCACTAGCAGAACGAATGTGGCACAAAGTGTGAGGTTCTGCTAATTAATACACAGCCTCTGTTGCTCGGGTCATAGGTCTGAGGGACAATTGTTTTTACGTTGGACACCTCACCACACTTTTTATTATGATCAGACATGTGGTTGTGTGTCTGCAGTCAGCGAAGACCTGGCTGTTACTGTAAAACAAACACATCGTGATGATTTTCATAGACTTTTCTGGACTTTGGGAGGGAGGAATAGAGAGATGGAATGAAAAACAGGCTGAGCAAACTTCTCTTGTTCTCTCTCTCTCTGCAGGCTGGCTTATGTCCAGGTAAGTCCGGCCCCTCAGTAATGATGAAGAGGTGACGCGGTGCAACTTTCCCCGTTGTGCAATCATCAACAGGCTTTTGGGGGCTATAAGACTCTCAACCTCATCTGGTTTCTCAGACGCTCTAGTCAGTTTTCTGCACACACACACACACAAACACAGAGGCACACAACATGGTCCCGGCTACTCAGCTGTGAACATTTATCTTAGAGAGTTTGAGGAGCAATTGTCAGGACATGATGGACTTTAGCAAAAAGGAGCACTGACAACGGACTGGACACTCAGTCACTTAAGGTAAAACGAATTCTTTAAAGAGGTTGAAATGGTATATTGAATCTGGTTTGTTTTAATAAGTTACATTTCATTTTATATAATACATAACATTTCTTTTCTACCAATACTTCAGTGTTCTCACTAGTCATTTTTTTCTTTAGGAAAAGTTATTTGAATTCTCTCTTTTTTTATAATGTATTGCTCTGGCGTCTGGTGGATCATTATCAGTTTCTGTGACTGAAAACTATTAAATCTAATATGAAGTTGTCACTTTTTTCATTTAATTTCAAATCTTCGAAAAACTTTTTTGAGCTATTAATACAACACAAAATGCTGAGGATTGCAGCCACATTCATATGCATTTCATTACCGCCTCACTTCAACAATGGCGTAATGTATTATTGCTGTGATTTGTTATCAAACAGGACACATAATAAACACTTGTGCCAACCAAAGATTATCATGTAGGGAAACTTTTCATTTGTCCATAAAAGGCTGCTGAATTTTAAATGCTCTCCTGTTGTGTTTTATTTCCAGCGGACCTTGGAAACCTGAAGAAGGAAAGCCAAATTGTGTGACGCAAGGGTACATCCAGTTCCATAATGGCCATCCCAAATGATCTCCCCCTTTTCAACTTCACGTCCCCCCTTTACACAGCAACAGAGTTCTATCTGAACACCTCTGTGCCCCCCCCTGCTCCCTCCTGCCCACACTGGCCTCATGTACCCATGACTACAGTTATCCCCACCATCTACAGTGTTATCTGCGTGCTGGGAACCATAGCCAACGCTCTGGCGGTGTGCGTGTTGGCCCACGGCAGCACCTCGAGGAGAACTGTACCTAACACTTTCATGCTGAACCTGTGTGTGTCTGACCTGCTGTTCCAGCTGTCTCTCCCGCTGTGGGCGGTTTACTACTTCCGGGGCTACAGCTGGCCCTTTGGTGAGGTCGCCTGCAAAATCTGCGGAGCTCTCCACAACCTCAACCTCTACGCATCGATCTTCTTTATCACGTGCATGAGCGTGGACCGCTATCTGGCCATCGTGCATCCCCTCCGCTCCCATATTGAACGAGACCCTAAACGTGCCACACTTGTATGCATTGTGGTTTGGGTTCTAGCGTGTGCTTGCTCTGCCCCAAACATTTTTCTGAGGCGCATGCATTACCTCGAAGACCTTGATGTGCACGCCTGTGTGCTTTACTATCCTAGTGATACCTGGTATATGACCCTGATCTGGATGAAGATTGGTCTGGCCTTCCTCCTGCCGCTGTTTGTCATCTCTGGTTGCTACTGTGCTATTGGTAGATATTTGTTGGCTGATACTGGGCTGGTTAGAATGCAGAATCCATCACCCTCCTTTATATCCCGCGAGAGCTACAGTAAACCAGAGAGACCCCCGACCCCTTGCGTGAGCCCCAGCTCCAGTACATGCCGACCTCTGGAGGGACATGGGCTGGAGCGGGTATTGTGGACAGTAGCTGCTGTGGTCCTGGCCTTCTTCCTCTGCTGGTTCCCCTTTCACTGCGTGACTTTCTTGGATGTGTTAATGACTGAGGGCTGGTTGGACAGTTGCTGGGTTACCTGGACCGTCCAGACCCTCACACCTCTCACCCTTTGCCTGGGCTTCTCAAACTCGGCCATCAACCCTGTGCTCTATTGCTTCATTGGGAACCATTTCCAGAATCGTCTCGGGGGCCTCTTCAAGGGCTTCTGCGCATGTTTAAAGGCCCGTGGGGAAATTCACAGTCAGAAGAGGGGCTCCTTCAGCACCAGGCTGAGCTCTTTCTCCAGAAAACTCAGTGACCTGAAAGACCTGGAGATTGTGGAGCCTGCTGGTTCTGCTTAGCCAGCCCCTAGACGAGACTCTTTCCTTTTCCTCCACTGGCTTCCCACCCCAGACAATGAATGTCAAATGACTGCTGAACTCCAATAAGGAAGCATGTGTGAGATGGAGCTGTTTCTGACTCAGTCAAATTCCCCTGCCCTATGAAGCCAGATAAAAGTAAAAAGGGAAAGATGATGCTGAGAGAAGAAGAGAAAAAAGACTGGTTACGTGAACTGTGTAACAAACAAACCAAAAGTGTTTTTTTGGCTTTATTGACTCCATGACAGTGTTAAAAACCACTGTGACCACTGTGACAGAGGTTACTTATACTGATGAATTACCATGGATCTGCAGCTCTCCTCAGCTTTAGGGAGCTTCATATTGAGTTTCGCCACATATTTCTAGCTGTGCAGCCCCCAGCTTTACTGTTTAGTTTCACTCATGCTGCACTTATTTTGTTGTTTTCTGCCACAACTGACAGCTGTTTTCAGGAAATAGTTCCAAAAACAACACTGATCACAAGCTAACAGACACAGGTAATTACTACATGGAGAATTTTGGGGCAGCTAAATAGTCGGATGCCGTGTAGACTAAAGAAAACACGACTACAAATGAATGATACTGTTGCTTTGTTAATGCTGGATGTGTAAATAAGGGACACTTAGTGATGATATGTCTATGCTGTGTTCACAGTTTGTTTCCACTGCCTTCAAATGTCCAAAAGACAGTTTTGCAAGTTCAAGGGTGTAGGGAAACCTGGCTTTAACCTGTAAGGAATCAGGGGCAGCTACTCTGCTAAGCTAACATTACCAATCAGAGGATTCATGCTTGATCAGTAAGTTACAGTTCAGTTAGATACCCGAATGGCTGTGCAGAGCGTGGCAGACAATAGCAGCGCAGGGAGAGGAAGTGCTTAAAAGGCATTAATGGGGCATTTTGCATTCGTTTTGAGTAACAATCATTCTTTTATATAGTTTAACAAAAGGTTAAAAAAGGTCACAATCCGTATTCAGCTATTAGCTCACTCTGCTCTCGACCACGTTTGTTCTTTTGGCTACGTAGGGTAGAACAGGCTAAAAGATTATTTAAAAAAAACTATTATTAACCATTACTAACTATTTATACTTTTCTGTTTATGGACCAAAATATTACATGTGTAATCATGTTGTTTTGTAACATTTTTTATTTTATTATACAAGTCAGTTTAAGAAAATAGTAACTTCTGTATTTCTACGAATATGAAATAAAGTCAACACACATTTGCTCTATAAATGTCATTTCCTCGTTTGAAATAATTCTCTGTACTACAAACAGAAACGGGACATTTGTTGGATCATTTAGGTCCAATTCCTCATGCTCTCAATCTGTCAAACCCATTGCATTTACAATTTAATATTCTTTCCCTCAATCTTACCCTCCAACAGCTGTGAGCCCCCCCTCTCCCCCCTCCCTACCTGGGAATGAGAGTGGTGGGATTACCATCGGACTGGCAGATGGACATGCAGCTGCCCCCGCCTCCCTTTTCCTCCTCTCTGAGAATGCCTCACATGGAATCCGTACGTTATCAATGCCAGATATCATAATGTCACAGTAATGTCCATACAGTGTTTTCCAGTCAGGCCACTTGTGTTGCTCGAGGGAGACGTCAGATAATCAATGATGTATCTCTGTCTCCTTTTTGGGTCCAGTATAGATCCACTGTGTTTTGCATTGAACCTGGCCTCCTCTGTGAGATGAGATCCAATGACTTGTGGTGTAGTTTAGTTTTACTGTGGTAAAGACCATGTGAGTATTATACACTAGAACACTGAGTGGACATTGAAAAGTCTTTTGGTTTATACTTATAACCAAGATAGTCTGAATGATTTCACAGATACACTTTCTAAAACTATTCACTTTAATCTCCTTGCTTTTCTCTCCTCATTCTCCCCAATTCTCCTCATTATTTTTCCACTTCGCCACTGGATGGTGCTAAAGTGCTTTAGAACCAGTGAATGAGATTCCACTGGCTGTGTACCCAGACCGAGCCCCTAAGTCCCACCGCTCATGATCTTTCTGTGCCGAGGGAAAGAGCGCTTTGACACAGACTGATGACTCATGTAGGCTACAGTTCAAAACATAGATGAAAAAAAACCCAAACAGACATCCTCAACAAATTCTGCATTAAAGAAAACCACATGCTCAAGGTTGGATCTTTCAGATGAGAACTTGCTGGTCTGAAGGTCTCTGTGTGGTCGTGATCACGCTGTGAATGAAGAGCGTCAAAGCCCAGAATAATATGCATCTCAGCATGACAGATTATGTTATGCCGCCAAACACTGTACTATCAGTGTACTATCAGTACAGTGTTTGTGTCACTGCAGCAAAAACATTCAATGTTTGAATCACCAGATCTTTAATTTGACACAACAGAAGATTCTCAGTGACAGGACAGATTGCAGGAGGAATGCTTGTTTGTGCTCCGCAGTATGTCGTGGTTAGAAGACGCCTCGCTTCTTTGTGGAGCAGGTGCGAGTGTCCTTAACACACATTTAGTAGAAGACAGATCAGTGACATGCGACTGAGAACATGTGTTATACGGTGCGGATGTGTGACAACAAAATGTAGGCTGGTGAAGTTTTGGCAGCTGTTTTACACCCCGGGTGACAGACATTTCACTTGCCTGCCATAAAATATATTTCTCTAATAAATCATTTTAATGTAACATGAAATAAAAAAATATATATATATGTACTGTATATATAAGCAGTTTTCCCTAATTGTTTGAGTACTTTAAGAGTATTTCTGCTCAAGCACATTACTTGAAAAGACATTTTCTCTTTAGCTTCTCAGGGTACTGCTACTTTATTCATCTACTCTAAATTTCACTGCACTTAGCAAATAAACTACTTTTTATTCCACTTCATTTATTTGACAGTTATAAATGTTACAAATGTATAGTCTTTTTTTTTGGCTTGGAACCCGTACCAAAATAAATAAATTCATAAAATCAGTGTGTAGTTGAGGCTTTGTAACATATTATTTTAGATGTCTGTGACCAATAGGTCTTATTATTATGCTGTGTTGTAGAAACCCAATAAAATTAATACACAGGTTACTGCTAAACTATCTATATATGTATAACAAATTGACTGACTGAACAGCAGTGGTTAGGGCAGGGATAGCTGGAAAACAAGCAGGACAGAGAGCCTTGAAGGACCACGTTTGGTAACCGCTGCTTTAAGTTCAGATTTTGCTGATAATGCAAGAATTCAGCAAGAGACCTTGAAATCCTGTACTTCTACTGTGAAAACTTACTCTACCAGTGAATTTTACACAATAATCTGTTTATCACTATTCATGGAAACTGTGGTGGAAACAAAGCGAGGCCTCTAGATAATTAAGTTGGAAACAGTGTAAGTCATGCATACGCACAATATTCGTTCCTGTGTAAGATGGAGGGTATTGCTTTGTTTTTTATCCCTCTCTTGTGCTTTCTATTGTTGTGGAAATATTCAGTTACAATCTTTGAAGTTATTTCCTGTCAAAAAATACAATCATTTCCTGAGATGTACACAAACCCACATTTTACGTATGCACACATGCGTGTCTTTGAAGAGAAAGAGGAAGACTGAGAGCCAAGCCATAAAGGTTAGAGGTTAGACAGAGCTGCTGTCATTCTGTGTAAGAAAGTGGAAGATCAGAAAGCTCGGTCACCAAAGCTCAGCCTCCTTAGCAGACATTTAAAACAGCAAGAAGCAAATATCAGATGAAAGGCAGGGCAGCTTCCTTACCTGTGCTCCCAGTCTACAGCATGCACAGTGAAGACCAAAAGACCTGCCTGCAGTGAAAAGCTGAAGTAAAAGAGAGAGACAGGAGAGGTTGAACTTGAAAGCTGAACTCAAAGCTCGCCTGTAAAGGAGTTGTCATGGAAAAACTGGATATCTACCATGGACCCATTGGCAAAGAAGAGGGGGAACGGCGGCTGGCCCAGGACGGAAGGGATGGGTGCTACCTAGTCCGCAACAGTGACTCTGTGGCGGGGTTCTTCTGTCTGTGTGTGCTGTGAGTATAAACTGATCAATCTCTTTTTTCCCTGCTGTACAAATTACCTAAACACATAATCCCATTTTAATTTTTATTTAAGAGATGACTGATCTATTCACATTTATAAAAATAAAAGCACAATGTCATAAACTATTATACACTACCAGTCAAAAGTTTGGACACACATAGAAGTGAACATGTTTTTAAAAGAAAATCATATTTTCAGAAATTTGATCAGAAATACATTGTAGACATTGTTTAATATTGTAAATGACTATCATACAGTAGCTGGAGACAACTGTTTTTAATAATATTATATTAATATTAATAAATGTACTATCCTATCATCAGTACTGTCTTCTAGCACATTATGTCTGCTAGTGCTAATGTATTAATTTAAAAGGAGAAGTGATTATTAGAAACCCTCTTGCAATGATAACACAGCTGATGACATGAATATTTTTTTATGAAAACGTGGTATTTCCTGTGTGTGTTCAAACTTTTCACTGGTAGTGTAGTGGTAAGTATTAAGTGAATTTACACAGTACGTTTTCATTTATGGCTGAAATAACGTCCTGCAGTTTGGGGACAAATACCTTCATTAAACTGATCAACAGGTGTCTGTGTGTGTGTGTGCAGGTGCAAGGGATACGTCTACACATACAGACTACATAAGGATGAAGCAGGCTCATGGGCTGCAGAAGTGAGACATTTATTATATACATATACATATATTATTATTATGTTATTGCTATTATTGTTATTATTGTAATGGTGCTTAAGTCTTTTCACACTGAAACTCGAGCAAAACAGCAGAACAGCTGCTCTCGCTTTGCTCGGTGCAGTTCTAGAGGTTGTTTTGGTGCCAGCCTAATTCAGGAAGCTGTGAATTTGAGGCAAACGTGTTTTTCCGAGGAGTGACAGCACTGAAAAATGGGTGCGTTTCTTTTCCTTCAGCAATAACACCCTCTGAGATAGTCCCCCACCACCCACCCAGCCCCACCTCAAATTTAAGATGCCACAGCGTCAGCATATACTCCAGAGATGAGAAACTTAGAATTGCATTTGACAGCATTTCTGATGGGATATGTAATTGAGCGCTGAGGTTTGGCAAACACCCAGAGATTTGAATGTACAGAGACATCTGAAGGCTGTGTCTCCCTCTCAACAACTAAGCTACATGCTGTTGTAACTACATTTCACCCTCGCTCATTTTTACTGACAGTATCAAGCGAACAGAGGAGGAAGACTTACATTACACAGATTCCTCTACAAGCTCAATAACAGTTTACATTATTCATGTGCAATATCAATCACTTTAATGAAATATTCTTGGGAATAGAGGTAACGCTTGTGGCCGGAGCGCTTTGCTGTGGGAAGAGCTCTCTACGTTTGATTAAATGACTTTGAAATGCCTGATGCGTGAGGCATGATTGATCTGAACTGAATGAATAAAAACCTAATGCTTTTGTAGCATGACTTTACTTGGCCAAAATATTATTGTTGTTTAAACTATTGTATTTGAACTATTTTCAATGTTAAACCGACAGCTGTGGGAAAATGTTTGCTTTTTTTTTTTGAATTTAGAGCAAAACTTTTTCAAACATCTTTGCTAAAGTTGAATTTCACAATTGAAACTAAAGCCAAACTAAAACTGGTAGATTTAATAAGTCACATAGAAACTTTGTTCCAACAGAAGCTGATTTCTAAACAACATATCTTAGTTTTGCTTAAGCCACGGGTCATTTGTTAAAAAAAAAAAAAAGATCTTTGTGTTATTGTCAGATTTCTTCTGTCAGAAGTAAAGCTGTGGAGATAATGAGATACTTCCAGTCACAGAGAAATCCTAAAATAATGTGTTTTGTTGATTAACAAAATAAAAAAAGCTCAGGGGAGTGAGTCCTTTCAGAGGCAACTGCATTCTGAAATTTCTGGATTTAGCTTTTAAACCCCTTGAGTGTATTTTCCATCTGGCTCTACAGTAATTATAGATTGACTTTCTTTTACATCATCTTATTCACTGATACATGTTCTCTTGTTGTCTTAAGTACATGCTCGGTTTGAATCAGAGGACCAGGTTTATAAAAAATAACTGGCATGATTCCCAGGCTATCTCTTTGCACAGTGCACTTGTGTTTCTGTCTCTACTTTTAGCGTATCTGATGTCTTTTATAAGGTGAATCTGTGAGAGCTCATTTCAAGGCGGCCCTGTCCCGTACTCTTCATTTCCCCCGTGGGGTTTGATGTGGCGACGGAGATGGAGACGCTGAATTCTACTATTTTTTCCCCCCCTTCTTGTGTTTCAGACCACTCCTGGTGTGCAGAAGCGATATTTCCGGCGAGTCAAGAACTTGATAGCAGCCTTCCAGAAGCCTGGACAAGGAATTGCCATGCCTCTGCTCTACCCTGTCACAGCTCAGACACGGGCACAAACACACACAGAGGCACAGACACCCAGTAATGGCTTGTCACAGACACACAGCGGCACACACCCTTACCTCCAACAGCAGAATCGGCCGCGGTATGCTGCTCAGGGACAGAAGAACAGGAACAAGAACGAGGCGCAGAAAGCTTCTGGTTAGGGGCAAACCCTTAGCTCGCCTTTGACCTAATTACAAACAAAATACTGGCTTTGCAAACGGCTGCATTTTGCACACTGTGTGAAGTAAATGTCATTTTTTTCCAATTAAGCAACTCCTGCTTGTTACATTCAGCTCATTTAGGCTCTGACTCAGATCTCACAATCCCTCTTTTCTTCTTTCTGCATATGCAGCACAGAGAGAGTCCTCATAACTTTCAGTGGATGTGATGTAAAATATTCAACTGCCGAAACATTAATATCCATTACTGAATCCATAAGTTGACAACAAATATTGTGCTCTGTTTTCTTAATGCAATTCAGTTGTGTGAATGGCAAAGAAAATAAATGATATCGGTGGAAATAAACTCTTTTAAATGAGGTCACGCATACACAGCAATACACACCCCAGCCTCCGTCTGACATATAATGTGGAACGAAAATTCAATTTGACATATTGAAGTACTGATTTCAGTGGAGAGAGTGCTGACTGCTAGAGAGGGTGGGGGCGGGGGTGGGGGTGTCTGTCATTCATCTGATTGGCATTACTTGCTCCTCGTGAAAAAATTGAGAGACATACAGAGAGAGTGAGAGAGAGAGAGAAAGAGAGAGAGAGAGAGGCTCCATTCAGCCCAGGCAATTCTTCAGTGCAGCCGTCTCCTAGCAACCGGACCCTCCATCTTTTCACCGCCGAGATGAGGTTGGACAGTATCTAGCGAGGCATATGGTTTCGAAAGGAAGGTGCATCTTAGCTGATCAGCAAAGTGCTAGTCAGGAAGGTATATCACCTGCTCGCAGTCAGAACATATGCATTGTGCGGCTCTGTCATCCACAGCCCAGGAGAGAAACACAAACAATTAATGGTGGGCAGATGGTGGAGTGACGGTGGGAGGGAGGCGAGTGGGGGATAGGCAGACGGACGGGGAGGGGGATTAGTGGTAGCTTGATTAAAAAAAAAAAAAAAAAAAAAAGACAAACAAACTTCTTTATTTTCTTTTTTAACTTTTTTCAGTGGGGAGAGGCTTGGAAGTGGTTCGCATGTAGTCTGATTGGCATTTCCTAATGAGAGGAGACAAGCTGTAGCAAACGGCGCAGCCAACTCCAGGTCCTGCCCCTTCTGCACTCACCACCCACTCACTGAGCCTCAGCTGTCACATTTCTTTTTCCCTTCCTCTGTGCTTTTTTTTTTCCCTCTCTCCTCCTCCTCCTTCTTCTTCTTCTCTGACAGACACAGGTTTCTCATGCATATCTCAGTTTGAGCCATAATGATGGGTGATAATGACAGCACAGATCTGAAAGTTACAAACTCTCAGAAACAAGAACAAAGAGTGCAAAACAAATGTGTGGAGGGAAGGCGCAGAGACAGGCAGGATGTGTGTGTGTGTGTGTGTGTGTGTGTGTGCGCGATAGAGAGAGAGAGATAGAGAGAGAAAAAAAGAAAAATAATAAGCAACAATGCCTATGAAATCCCAGGGAGCAACTGGTAATTCACACATAATAACTTTAATCAGCATTGTAACCCAATAAAGTCAGATTTTTCAGCGAGAATATTTACTATAGCCATGTATAATTCTTTGCAAAAATGTAACTGTTTTTCTATTGATTAACAATACTGACACTTACTTATGAACAACAGAATTTCCAGTTGAGCACTTTTTTCAGTGTGAAAGCACTGGCTATGTACATTCTTGATTTTAGTATACACACTCATACAAACTACTGTTGGAGCACACCAGAGGCAGAAAACCCCGGGAGGTTCCCTTCTCTAAAGGGGAGTGTCAGAGTCGACAAGGCCTCTCTTACACAATATGTAAACGATAGTATATCCGAGGTAAACCATGTAGGAACTCAAATGGCAACTGGAGAGCTCTTGATTTGAGTCATGAAGAGGATTATTCACTGGCAATCCTAAAGTCTTCATCTCTATGGTTCAGTGAGTTTGAACGAGGAGTTCAAAAGGATGAACAGTGTTGAAACAGCAAATGACAGACAGTCAGTCCAACAGTCAGTGAGTCAGCGAGTCAGTCGGTCGGTCGGTCGGTCGGTCAGTCAGTTGCAGGCCAGTCGGGATACAAAAAGCAAAGCCACAGCCAAACCACACTGCTTGTACCACTGTTAGAAATTGGAGAAACTGGACGATAATAATAAAATACCATCATTTTGTCACAATTAAAGGCATTTGGAAATCATTTTTCCCCCAGTCTCTCTTCTTGTTCTTCTTTGTTGTCGTCTTCTTTTTTTGATACAGTATAGAAACAGTAGAACAAATCAGAGTAGAGTAGAAACAGGCAGTCTTTGGTGGGGTGGGGGGCTGCTCATGTGTCTCTGTTACCTGCCCCCCACCTCGCTCAGTGTCATAAAGTGGATGTTGGAGGGGCAGTCGGACAGCTCCGGCTGCTGCTCTATAGGCAGGGAGTAATAGCCGTCGTAACCCTGAACACGTCCTCCGGACAGCAGCTGTTGCTTCTCCGTCTCGGTCCACGCCCTGCTCCCTGCGTCACCTAAATCCACCCTCTTCTTCTCCTTCTCCCACGCCCCCTCCACCGCTCTCTTTCTCGCCTCCTCCCTCACCCGCGCCCTCTCCTCCTCCTCATTTCCGCCATAGCGCACGCACAGGCACAGCGCCCCCTGCTGAAGAGTGATATCGGCAAAACGCCGAGTCCTGCCGTTCACCGTGGCGCTCATCTGAGACACGCTCACATTCACACCGCTCTCCAGGACACGTCCCCCGACTCCTAAGCCCAGGGCTAGGTCTTCCTCGATTGGCCGGGACTGGAGGAAGTGGTGAGTGTCACAGCCGTTCACGGTGAAGCTAAGCCCGCTGAGGTGCACGGCGCCATTCAATATGGCTGCCACGCGGCGACTGTCCTCGCTAGCCACACCAATGACTTCTGCGCCTACTCGGCCATGGGAGACAGCAAATCGGATGTTGGGGCCGAGAAGAGAGGGTCTGGAGCTAAAGGGAGGAGGCCGGCTTGGTCTGTGACATGTTGAACCAACAGGCTCTGAGACCAGCGGTAACCTGTCCAGAGAGATGAAGCTCCTTAACTGTCTCCGCAGCTCACACTGGATCCCCAGAATCAACTGGAAAAGAAATGTCATTAGTTAGCAATGACTGCAGCTAAATAATATCAACTGAGGATCTTATGATAGACTATTAAGTTATTAGACACAGGACATTTTAACTTTTTGAAACTAAATCAAAATTTTCTAAGTTTCTAAATTTTGAAACTATTTTATGTTACTGGACACATGCAGAACAGCCCTTTCTTCTGAGAATGTTGGCTGAATTGTATTTAGCTGATTCTGTTCTGATGGGCATGTTGTTAACTTTATTAGTGAAACCTGCGCTTTTCATACTTTTGGCAAGTCAGAATGTCAACTGTGAAAAGGGCTTATAACGTGGCCCTGAAAGTGACAAACTATAGAGTATAGCCATTACTTGGTATGGTATGGTATAACTTGTCAAAATGTAGTAGTAACAACAAGGACTGGGGATATTCTCTACAGTCATTGTGTGATGGAAATATTGTGTTTTTTTTACACACTATATTCTGCAAAGGGGAAACAGTTTTCAGCACTTAATAAGTAGATAAGTAACTGTGAAATAAGCAGCCATATAACTAAATAGTTTCAAATGCATAAATAAGATCTTAAAAACCAGGCTCGACATTATGACCTAGCTGTCAGCTACCGTACTGCCTACATTTTGTTTTATAACACATATTATTTACCCTCTGAGGTTACTGCTACAACTTAGCAAGTTAAATAATAATAACTGACATGTTAGTATTCCCCATGGGGAAATACTTGTGGACAGGCTGGTACATTTTGGGCACCAAGGGTTAGCGACGTGTCAACTTGTGGCCAGAAGAAACCAGGAGTGTTTCATGCAAAACTGCCCCTTTAAATGACATATATGAGTGACAAGGTACATTCAAAAACAAGACTGCATATATTTAGATTTATACATTGTTCAGCTGAAAGACAAAACGCATAAATGCTAAAAAATAGAAAAGTACCTACGTAAACACATACTGTAAGTGGAGGTGGGAGACTTACCTTGCTGGAATCCCAGTCTTGTGTTTTGGTCTGGGTCTTCATCAGTTCATATGTTTGTTCCATTCTGCCCACTTCAGGTTTTGGGAAGCCTGGGACAACATTATGAAGCTGGAAACCAAATAGCTGCAGCCAGCTACCAATGTCTGGACACACATGAACACATACAAAACAGGAAGGAAATTACACAGGGGGAGAAAGTTAGAATATAATGTGTATACTGTGAAGCAAACAAAAAGTCATAAGGCCAGGGAAACAACACCTCGTACAGGAAATCACACAATATATATGAGAATAATACACGTCAGAGATGTGGTGGCTGTTGTTTTCCTCCCAAACAGGAAAAACGTGACAGGCCAAATGAATGTTTCATTAACCAGAAGGACATATGCCCCCAACACATCGTATATTCATCCTCCTACTCTCCTATTCCATCTCTTTCTCTTGCCTGAGTTTCTATTTTGTCTCTCGGGGGAAACAGTATGTTCTTGACAGACACAGGGAACAAAACATAACAGCCTGTGTTAAAAAAAACAAAATGATCAGAGGCATGGCTGTCCTTTCTGTTGCCAGTACATTCTGTCTGTCACATCTCCTCTACTCTGTCACACAGCTCACCTGTGGTTAGCCAGGTGCCCCACTCACTCGCATCTTCATGGCAGATGTTTCCCTTGTAGGTGTGTGTGTGTGGGAGTAGGTGCTGCTGAGTGAGATATCTGCCACTATCTATGCCAGAGCTGTTCTGGGGGTAGCTTGTGCGATTCAGTGGAGAGTCGAGAAAGTGAATAAGTGTTCCTGTGCGAAGCTCACCTGTCGTAAACTGCGTTACCTCCTCCACTCTCCCAACTGGACAGTTGTTCTTGAAGGCGTACACGTTAAACGGCTTTGGCTCCTTGCTCAGCTCGCTCCACAGTTCGTGGTTTGGTGAAGTCCATCGGCCGGCTAGCGTGTCGTAATCCCGCCTGCCCAAATGGACCAGCCGCGTGAAAGGGTCGTACAAGCCTCCATGGAAGCCGATGACAAGCTGGAAGTCAGGGTTGGTGTCCTGATAAACCTCTCCATAGGGAGTGTACAGAATCTCTTTGACCAGTCGCCCCTTGCTAGAGAAAACTGCCCTCGGACTACCCACGCTGTCGCAGGCGACATAGTACTCCTCCCCGCTGCTTAGCTCCATGGCAATGAGATGGCCCTGAAGATCGTAGTACAGCGACGTGATCAGGTTGCTGCTGTGATTGTACAAGTGGGTGACTCTGGTGGGGTGTGACAGGTCAGCATAAAAGAACTGCAGCTGTTCGCCCTGGCTGCTCTTGGTGGCGACACGACGACCCAGCCCGTCGTAGCGGTACCACACAGTGTGCTCCGTCACTCGATTGAAGACGTGGGTCAGCAGGCCGTTGGAGTTGTAGTCAAACAAGTCGTTTGCTCGCTGGCGGAGGAAGCCATCGTCATCCACGGTGTACTGTAACTCGCCGAGGTGTGTAATGCGGTCTCTCTGGTCATAACGCAGTGGAGTCAGCCTGAAATCAAACCAAAAAGTAGTGACATTTAATTTCTGTATAATATTTCATGACAGCCACAGTTTTGAGATAATTCTGTTTATACAAAAGTTGACCAACTTGTTGCAGACATGGCGAGACACAGGATAACGTATGTTTGGATACAGTAATTGCAGCAGTTTACCTAGCACTGGTCCCGTGGCTGAGCAGATTAATGTTCCCGTTGAGGTCATAGCTGTAACGCCACTGAGGCCGCTCATTGACTGAGGCACTCTGCAGCTGGCTGTCTGCATCATACTCGTAAGTGTAACGGGTCACATTGCTGTCCACCCCAACCCTGATATCACAGGTGGTTGTGCGCCCTGCTGAGTCATACTGGATGGTCATCCAGTAGGCGATTGACTTAAGGATCTCATACTGGACCTCCACAACCTGTCCGTAGGAGTTAAATACCTTGGTGTGCTTCATCAGATGGGTCGTGATCACCTAGACGATTACAGAAACATGAGTTAGTCGCATGTAATATGGCTGAAGTACTTAGAGCATTATTGCAGGAAGGACAACATTTAATTTAGAGTGTCGTTCTTCGTCTCTAATAAAGAGCAAAACCAAAAACAGGAGAGGAATTATTAGAATCTTTGGCTGCTACATGGTCAATATGTTTAGCAGACAGTCGCTAACTTTTGTCAGGCCTTTGTCTGCCTGCTGTTTGATGTTGAATTCAGTTCTGACCACAGATGTAAAAACAGATTGCTGTAAATACACTTGATGAGAGAAGCGGAAACAGCAGCAAAGCCACAAAGACTTAACCCAGAATGCCGTCAAAATTAATGCAGCTTACCTGGTTGAGGTCATAGAAGATGACACTAAACTTTCCAAACTGCTCCACTCGTCCTGATACATCGACGTAGCGGTACAGATCTATAGGCAGAGGTGTCTCATTGATGACTGCCTGCATGCTGGTCACTCTGAAATTGTTGTAGCTGTAGTCAAACCTAGCGTTGACCAAACCTTCCTCGCTGAAGCGGAAGATCTGACGGCTAGTCAAGGGACCTACGTGGAAAAATCACAGTGGTTTCATGTGACCAATTCAAGTTTCACACATTCGTAAGCAGATACATCACCTGCACGTGCAGCATGACGGCCTGCAAGCTGCGTGAAACACTTTGAGCCATTGCTCTATCCATGCAAGCCTGGCTAATTAATTCAAATCAATGACTAATTCAACATCATTAACAGAGACACATGCAGTGCAATCCATTCAATCTTAACTATCCCCACACCTCTATGGCATTTCCAGTGGTGACCTTTAATATGGAGAGATAATGAAATCTAAAGACAATAGCCATGATGGGCCAATGTGCTCCTTAATGTCAGAACATCAACTTTAACAACACCATTCATCACCTCTGCTGCTAGCTACTACAGCTCACCCTCCATTTGGAAAAAGGCCTGCTAATGAAACACCATTACGGTGCTATTTGAGATGACTCTGATTGCAGTTAAAATGACTAAGTGTCTAGCTTTGGAGACTGTAGAGAGCTGGATCAGCATTACATCTTCTATTTTTATTTCTAGTGGAATGTTGATTCTAAACCTGCGTTAGTGGGGAAACGGCAGAATCACTGAGAGTAAGGTAGAGGCTTTTCTACAGCCCTAGGGAATTTGCAGTCTGTTGGTCTCGCTTCTCTAGCTGTCATTTCCCCAAGCTGTCATCTTTCCCTCTCATTTTTCTGTTCCTTTTCCCTCCTTGCCTACCTCTCTATATGCCTGTCTCTCCTTCGTTTTGGTCCCTTACTTTTCCTTGTCTCCTCTCAAGGGACAATTACCACTATCTCTCCACTCTCCAAAGCTCCGTTTGTTCTGTTGAAATGAGATCAGTTAAAGAAAGGTGAGAGTCTATTCACAGCGAGGGCAAAGAGACACCAACTCACACACACACACACAAACACAGCTGTGCCCCACAGATTAGTGACACCTGCTCACAGTGAACCAATCACAAAGCCATGTAAAGTGAACCAGCAGCAGAAATGAGAGCGCTTTTAACAATCCTGTAACTTGGGGGAATTGATGAAGTGCATTAAGAATGACCTAAAGTATCTGCTGCCACAGCTAAAGGCAGTTAAGTTAATATGGCAATTTGTAATATGCATTGTCTTTATAAGTCTAATTTCCATATGTGAAATGAAACAGTTCTTGTATTATCTGGGTTTTAATTAATGTCCTCGGGTTAAGATTTGTCCTATGCAAACATTAACACAGACAAGTGTTCACATGCAAGTATGCAACACATATGTAGTATACCGACACCTAGCTCACCACATATTAGCTTATATTCATATGTTCACTTGTTTACTTTGATCAGGCAGCCTGGTTGTGAAGGTGGGGAAGAACTAGAATGCTCTGAGCCCAGGGGGTGGTCTCGTATTTACAGCTGTGGTAGACCACAAACTCTTCCATTCGAGCATGCTCGGCCCGATTCACACTTCTAACTGGGACTCTGTCAGTCTCAGATGAAATAGCACTAAGGCTGATTCAAAGCCACACTACAGTTTGATAGTCCCAGAAATCTGGCTCAAAAACGTGCAGTCTTGTTACAGTGCAGACGCTTTGAGTTGCGCCCTAAGCATCTGATTTATGTTCAGATAGATCCTTTTAAATTATCTAGATGACTCATTGCACATTGTAAATATTTTAAATTTGTGACTATGACTCCCTTTACTGCATGTGCCCCGAGTGCTTGTGTATACGCACCTGTCTGTCTGTATCGTATGGAGCTTATGAAGCCGTTATGGGTGAGATGGATGGTCTTGACTGTGCCAGAGGCCTCGTCATAAGTGAAGGTCACCAGGGTGGAGTCATAAACCACCTCAGAGAGCCGTGCTGCTGGTGTATACCTTGAAAAATGGAGTTGAATTAAAAAATAAACAACATATATAATAAATGATGAATTGATCAGTTCAATCAAAAGTGTGGACTGAAACTGTATTTCATTTTTTTTTAAAAAGCACAGATACATCATACAATTGGACTTCAATATAAGTAAACATGCAATGTCTCATGAATAATACAAAGATCCATTAAAGAACAAGTGTCATCATCCCTCAAAATTTCATCAAAATCAGACCAGCTGCTTTGGCTGTTATGGCCTTTCAAATCTTCAAAATGGGGCAGTTTATTATAGTCTTCCCATCAAGCCAATGAGTATTAAAAATGTTAAATGTCAGAACACTGCCCAAATCAGTCCTCCAACTTTCATCCAAATCAGATCAGTGCTATCTGACATAGTATGATGATAGGAATTTGACCTTTAATCAGTCTTTCCCATTAGTCCAATCAATGTAATTTGTAAGGACAGCTGGATGTGTGTAGCACATTTTGTGTCAGTTAGACTTGATTTAATGGAGCTTTTACATTTCTGAGATTAACTTTTAATTATAACACCTTCATCAAGCCAATCAGTATTATGTTTTTATATGCCTGCCTACAGTGCCAAAATGCATGTCTCCAAGTTTCAATGAGAATCAGATCGGTGGTGTAGCCAAGGTCCCCTCTTCCACACTGCATCGCCTCCTTAAACAGAACACAGACAAGTCTGTGCGCTCTCTTTCAAACCTGTAGATGACGCTACGTCCTGTTCCCAAGTACTGAGTCCTCAACAGCCGCCCATCAAGGGTGTAGTCCTGCATGAAGGAGGCTTGGCTGTCAGGAGGCGTGTATATGTTCCTGTAGTAACCAATGGACAGCATTGACTGCAGGGTGTGTTTCACCATGCTGGGCATCGTCACGGCAACCAGGCGGTCTGTTTGGTCGTATTCAAAGACGTAGCGGCGCTGGCTGTGCAGGAGCAGCATAATGGACTGAAAGAACACAGACAGATGCACTGCAGCCTTATAATACTGTCGCTCTGCAGATCAAGGAGTTTATTCTTCCTCTGTCTGTCTGCTTTTTTATTTCAACGTCATTCAGAGAAAAACTTTTCATCAGCGAAATGTCGGCTCCTCTGAAGCGACCTAGGTTCTAGCTTGAGGACAACTCATTGCTCTTATTCGCTTATTCATTGAAAGCAATTTAATTCCAAAACGTTGGTAAAACAGATGACAGCAACAGTTTTGTTTACGGTTGAATTTTGAGATTTGCTTTTCAGACAACTTTAAAATCTGTGCCTGCAGTCCTGCGGCAATTTGAACAGCCTGAACTGAAGATGAAAAATCTATATAACTTTAAGGTATAATATAATGTATTAATAAAACATGCAGGTATTATTCATTTTTGAGATGGTTCTGTAATACAAGCTCTTTTACACTCTAATTTTGTAACAGACTAAAGCCTGACACTTAATATATTTCAAACTGAATATCATCTCATTAAATATTTCAATTAATTTCCAGGACGGAAATGATACTGGAGTTTCACATTTAAATTAACTTCCTTGTCTTTGTAGGGTTTATGACATTTCCTCAAAATCCTGTCCTGTTCATTATTTGTACTTTTTCTTCTCAAAGGATTGAGTGTTTATTGTTAAAGTCCACTTTAAGGAAACCGCTATTCACTACTTTGAAAACCAATTTGCAGAACCTTGAAGCTTGCTAGACTTACATAATCCATGAAAGTGAACATCTTGTCTGGTTTTATTTAAAAAGTCTGACGGGTAACTGAACTGCAGATACAAACTACCACTCTGCAAGCTTATTTGAACAGCTTACTAAAATGAATTGAAACTTGTCTGAAAAACAGGAACAACACGCGGATAGTAGAGTACTATATATAATGTTTAATTTGTTGCTTTCATTTTGTACAACAATGACTACTTTAAGTGTTAGTTTTGGTTTCTGCAATAAACTTCATAGAGCAAGCAAAGGAAGAGCGGATGTGTTAGATTTCTGCAGCAAAGAGCAATAAACCATCAAACATCAAACAAATCTCAGCATTTTGCACTCACAATCTGTCTACCACTTGGCTGAATATCTTTTCTGTAAGTACGCCTCTTACTCTGTCTGCGTATGTGTAGCTCCAGATCTTGCCGTTGACCCAGGCTCTGGACACCACCCTGTCGTTCTCGTACTCGAGCCGTTCAGACCACTCGCCGCGGTGGATGGATGACAACAGGCCTCCACCAGAATAGCTTATGTTTACTTCAGTGTATTTGCTACTGGGAGACCACACCACGGGTCGGCCCAAGGGGTCATACTGAATATGGAGGGTGAACTTCCTGTGGTCATCATAGATCTTCCCTACTCTGGTGCTCTGATCAAAGTCTATAGACAACAAGTTCCTGTTGTGTGCCTGAAAGGAAAAACAGTAAGACGTCAGCAAAAAGAAAGAAACCCAAAATCAAACTTTTTTTAATGTCACTGCTTTACAATCATCATAAATGCTAAATAAGGCCATAGACATGCAAATATAAATCAAGTAGCCTGTCTGAGACAAGTAGAGATTTCATTAGTTTAGATAAATTAATTGTGACATTTAGAGCAAACCAGGCCTGCATAATAACAATGAACTGCCTTGTGAACAAGTGAGGAACTCAGTCCTGGGGATTGCTAATTAATTAGTACACATCAGATAAAACGTCCTTTTCTTATGTAATATTCTGTTTGCGTGGTGTACTTTCTGTGTTGGGGGGAAAAAGAAGAGGTGTTTGGCAGTTGGCGTGTGATTCGCGGGAAAGTACTGCTAGCGGGTTCCGAGTCATTTGCTCGCTCCCGATGATGTCATTAATCACTCAAATCATCCAACATGTTGTGTAATCACGAGGCTGAGGCACAGTTCAAACTGCTCCATACTGTAGCTCAAAACAAATGTAAGACGCGCTGATTGGATGTGGGTGCATCGTACTTAGAAGTGACATTTCTTTTTCACTTTTGATGGGAGTGTTTAAAGGTCAGATTGCACAATGTCGCCCTAACCCAGAATACTTGTGGTTGTGGTGATGTAATGTGACCTATTCACACAGTTTTCAGTTGGTGCTGCTATTTTCCTGCTTCCACTTTGTATTCCATTACCACTATCTCTGTTTGGTTCTCAGTTTGGAGGACGGGATTTTCTACATTATGGGTGTTAGCTGAAGAATACGGTGTTTTAGAGTTTTACCCTGAACCTGCGTTCATAAGTGCTGTAGTTAGTCTTGCTCTGCTCCTTCCTCTGCCTCCACTCTATTAGGCTGGGGGTGTGATCTCCAGGCAGACTGATGTTACAGCGGCTGGCTGTGGGACTGACTCCTCCTCCGATGCCCCCTGGGAGGAGGGGCTCAGTGCTGAGCGACAGCTCCATCCCACTTGCCAGTGTCACATGGAACGACCCATCAGCGCTGACTCTGTATGAGCTCTGAGCGTGGTCTGAGGGTCGAGCATATCATGGGTAGGTCAAACATCTACAGAGGTGCGTACATGAAGATAGACAAAACCACACATGCACACAAGGATGCAACTAGATACCAACAGATGACAAAAGTGTGAAAAAACATTAGTCACTGTCTCTCAAAAAACAGCCTTGAGGAAGATCAATGAGACAAAGCAGCAGTTTTTCACACGTTGCAAAAGTTTCTCAGAAGCTGTTCTTTCATTTCTACAGCTATGGTTCTGAGTAAGATTTCATCCAGAATTTACACATGGCAGAGTCACTTTATCTCACATCTTTACCATTTCTAAAACACAATTAATTAAAAAATGGCACAATAATCATAAAACTATGTTTTAATCTTCAATCATAAAACTTAACACAGCTAATAAAATGGACAGTAACTTTCTATTCCTTCCACATCTATAAAAACTTTTTTTCTGTTCGTGGGGTTATTGTTGCCTCGGAGGCAGAAAAAGACATAGTGAATTTGTCGATGGTGGAAGTAAAGCGGACGCTTTAAAACAGGGGGTCATTTCAACTCTTCTCTGGCAGCTCTGTCATACTGTAGCAATGTGCGCATGCTTGCGTGCGTGCAAGTGTTTATGTGTATTGGAGGAGCTTTTCTCTCCCTGCAGTACTGTCATCGTGACAACTGCTAGAAAGCAATTAAAGGGATGACATGAGAAGAAACTGCTCCCATGAGCGGCTTCTCCACTCCACTCTCATTTTCTCCTCTTCTCATCTCTGCCCTCTTTTCCATTTTTTCCTGCGGTCGTTAAGACATTTCACAAGTCAGTCGGAACTGTCTCTCCTTTTTTTTTGTAAATAAAAAAATAAATAGCACTTTTTTTTACTGCCCATTAGTCAGCTTATGTAAAGAGGTCATATCAGATTCATGTGTGAATTATTTATAAAAAAAGGAATAAATCGTTTATCAAAGCTGTGAGTCTCTTGCACATACAGTACATTCAGAGAAGCTCATGAAAAAGAATAAGGAGAAAAAGCAGTGTCAGAGCGTCTGATCTGACCAGAATAACAGGCACGTTATTGCAGTTTGCCACTCATAAATGTTTAAATATCACTATAACCTTACAGGCTTCACACTTCTACATTTGTGTATGTCGTCCATTGTTTAGTTGCCCCCCAGATGAATCATAAACGGCCTTGCAGCATGTTTGTGGTTGATTAGAAGGAGGCAGTTACATGATGGTGACTCTACAATGTTTCCTGAATGTCAGCTACTTAATAAATGGAGACATTACATCTGTGTGACCTTACATGACGCTGTGTACGCTATAGTTTACCAGTAGTCCTGCTGAAAACACACACAATGTGCCATGACGCTGTACCTTGTCTGAAGGTGTAGATAGTGTCACTGGCAGACAGGTTGGTACTAGTGACGAAGTTCTCACGACTGGATGCTTCGACTTCTACACGAGACCAGCGCTCCAGGTTACCCTGGAAACCGCTTACTTCGCCCGTTGGGAGGGTAATGTTGGTCACGCGTCCCTCACTGTTGTACCTGTGAGAGTATACACAAATATGATCGTGTACAAACACAAGCACACACACAGATAAAAATCATTCTTAGACAAATGAACAAAGACCTACACACAAACATACACAGGCTTTCTCACTATCACTCTGTCACTGTGCTTTCCCCTCTCATACACAAACACTAGCACAGACTAAGTGTCAACTATGATTTATACGTGTAATTATCCAGCTGTGGAATTGGTTTGGCAGTCAGGGATAATTCAGACAGATGTGTTTTTCTTTGTGTACTATAGAGTATGTTTGCTACTAAACATGTGAGTGATCAAAGTGTTGCAGGGACGTTCTACAGTTAATAATTCACTTAAGCAAAGACTACAAAGAAAATGCAGAGCTTTCTACAGTGGTGATGGTACATTAGTTACCACCAGATGGCACTCAGATTTCACACCACTTACATACGCTCTGTCTCATGTTCATATATTTATATGCATAGATTCAATTCAATATCCAGACAAACTGTATCCAGACAAAATACAGTCAAGCAACAAAAGAAACAAAAGACTCAAAGAAAAACTGAAAAGTTAAGAAGGTAAAACATTTAAAAATCTAAATACAAAAAGTAAAAAGACAGAAAAAGGAGAACACAATAAGCAGAGGAAAAAAAATACAAACTTACTCATAAACAGTGGTCCAACTGTTCTCATCACTTTTGGTTGCTAGGAGACCAGTGTTGCCATGGTAAGTGATGTGGGCGATGTCATGGCCTTGGGCTGACACTTTCCTCAGTGTTCCACTGTTGCTAAGTGACAGCCAGTACACCTGTCCACCAGGTAACGCTAGCCAGAGAGGGACTCCATGAGCGTCTCTCCTCACCTGGAGACCGTGGCTGTTGCGACACGTCACCGCTGACAGCTGACCGTCGATGCCGTAGGAGAAGTTGTACAGGAAGTGGCCGGTGATCAGGTGTTTGGTGAACATGTGGGAGCCATTCTGTTATGGAAAGGAAAAGTGAGGGAAAATGATGAGAACGGGGTGGCAGCAACTGTTTATAAATCCATACTAAGTCTATGTGTAAAGTCTGAGCAAGTACTGCATAGTTGGAGGCTTGTGGATATATTAAACTTAAACTTTACAGTTTTACTTTAATATCATTATATATGCATGCATAGAAGATGAATTAGTATTAATCCAGTTCAGGATGGGCGAGAAATGTATTGAAAGCCAAAGAGGTCATAATTCGCCTCTTCTCCTGCCGTTTAGCATCTGTTTACGCCAGTAAATTTGCAGATGCGCACCGGCTGTTTTGCCTCCGTACAGGACGGCATTCATATACACACGAGGAAATGCACAGCAGTAAGCAGCACAGTGCCAGCGTGCTCTGTGTCGACACACGTGTGGTGTTCAGCGGTGTTCATAAACGCTGAGCATTTATACATAAAATTAAACTAAAGATCAACAGGCAGGAAAAAGAGGTGAATTATGACTTATTTGGCTTTCGACAGAAATAGACTATAATAACAAGTTATTGTTAGTGGTGACATTTGGTTAGTTAGCCCCTTAAAAGGTAGCACCACACCTAGTGGATACTGTATTTGGAAACAGCTAATCTGCAATTACATACAGTTAACAAAATGCAATTCTTAGTAAACACAATATAACCACCTGAATGTAGAAAAAGCTGAAACTGCACTAAATTAGTGTAAATTAATGAACACTCAGACAGTTAAAGTGCCTGTAAAAACTTCTTCATTCTATCTTTATTCAGAACAAATTATGGTCTAGTGCTCCAGTATCTGCTGATTTTATATCTAAATAAACATGTTTTATGAGGCATTGTGTACCTGGCTGAAGAGGTAGAGCTCCTGATCCAATGGGGAGCTGATCTCCACCAGTCCAGCTGGGCTGGGTTGAGGCTGGTTGGGACTGACTGCTCTGATCCGGATGTTGCCCAGATCAGCGATATATAGCGTGCCGTTGGGGGCCACGGCCAAAGAGGAGGGGGCTTTGAGGCGAGCATCACGGGCGTAGCCTCCGTCTCCTGAACAAGGTGCAATAAGAAATTATTTCAATGATGACAAACTCTGAATCAAGAAAGTAACACAAGCGAAGACTCTGTGAGTTATAAACACAAAAGAGAGAAGCCACTGCTGCTACAAACACGATTTGCAAAATATGAAGATCACAGGTGT
This sequence comes from Ctenopoma multispine, assembly GCA_034779795.1. Lineage (NCBI taxonomy): Eukaryota > Metazoa > Chordata > Actinopteri > Anabantiformes > Anabantidae > Ctenopoma > Ctenopoma multispine. The sequence goes on from JAUYWH010000002.1 coordinate 5,555,049, forward strand.
CGTTTAAGTAGTTATCAGCTTAGTTCAGGACTTGGACTTGTTAGGTTACTGCAGCGTCCCAGTGGAGTGGATATGACCACGTTCACAGTGACCTCGGCCTTATCGGGCAGTGGTAGTGGATGACTGAATACATTCAGATGTTTTTGGTGGCACAGCAGGATAATAGCCAGGTGAAGCCCTTTAGATGCTCACAGCAGTGGGCTCGGGGCCTCTGATGGGTCTGTGCAGTCAGCAGGGTGGCAGTTTATCTCTTGACAGCATGTGCGTTATGTGTGTGTGTCTGTGTGGTTTCGTGTGCGTGTATGCGTGTGTTCGTGTCTGTTTGTATTTGCGAGTGTGTCCTCACAAATGTGTGCATGTTCAAAGACACAGTGTGAGTGTTTATGGTGAAGGGATGGAAACGGAAAGCCTCTGAAGAGAGTAATCATCTGTTAACAGCAAGACATGATTGAAAATATGCAAAGTACAACCCAAGAAATAGGGATGGTTACAGCCCATTGGCTTGTGGCATGGGAGAGACACTTCCCTCCATTTTGAATAGAAAAGAGACAGATTTTTATGAGCAGAATTAAATGATAAAATCACATCCTCTGACACTTACAAAGAAAGCATGGCTTAACCATCAAAAGAACATCTGCTTATTTGTTTGGCCCTTTCCCTCTTCCCTTTATTACATTTCAGGTGCCCTTGCATGATACACCAAGCAGTTAAAACCTTCAGCGGCTAGATGAGAGTTTCTTCTTTCGCCAGCTGTAATTTGAATGGATTTGAAAGGTTTTTCTCAAGCTGGTTCCAACTGAAATTTAGCTGGAGGTTTTTGTGTAGGAGCTATGAATACCAATAAAGCACCTGCATGTCCAACACATACATTCAGAAATTCACATTCACTTACTTTTCCCTAGGACCATTAGAGCTGTCCATTACTTTCCTGCAAAGTGTCATCATTTACATAAACATCAGTATCATAATTGGTATTACTTTTGCGTCCAGAGGATCCTGCAAAGATGTTAAAATATCATCTGACTTAAATCGTTTCGACATATTGAAACTGGAGAGGTAAATGAGAGAGTGAAAGTTCTCATGCTCTGCTAATAAAATCATTGGCCAGCAGGGATGCACAGGTAGGAAGGTTTAATCACTCAATATAAGACACGCTGACTGTTTCAGTTCCTGTAAATTATGTCAGATCTGTTCAAATGTTCCTGATTTTGTTTCCACTGAATCTACATATAAACCAGGCCAAGCGTGATACATTCGGATATGATTTTTAAGCGCAGTTACATGTTGTTAGTACTGTAATCCTATTAGACATCATTTAATCCCCTCACATTACTTAATCCTGCAGTCATACGTGTGTGTGTGTGTGTGTGTGTGTGTGCGCGTGTGTGCCTGATGACCCACCAGAGAAGCAGTCACAGTTGGGATCTATCTTACAGTCGCAGTCTGTGGGGGCTCCAGAGATAACGGATATCTCTCCATTGGTTGACACCTGTGGAGTGTTCAAAAAAGTTGTGTCTTACACACAAACACACACACACACACGACTACATAATGGTCCAACACATAATATTCAGCAGCATTCATCTATGTTGTCTGTTGTTCCCCAACAAATAAAATAATAACGGCATTTGATAAAAAACCTGAGCAGAATAAAGATATTCAAATGAAATATGAGGAACGTGATTGCTGTGTTTGTCTTCTGCTACTTCAACTATCTCAGCTGGTATCTTAGATGTTCCCTTTTATTTAAGGAAAAACAAAGGAGTGTGTGTCTTCAGTGTGTGAGAACATTCCAGCTTCGTCTAAATGAGGCTTTGTCGGATTGATGAATCTTTGCAAACTTAAAGCCAGGTCTTCAAACAAATTAAACAGATTGCCCTGATGGGGAGTGTTATAAATGAAAGAAAAAGCGCTCCAACAATAGTTTGATTTTGATTAGACTTGGAAGAATGATGCCTCTCATGTGAAGAAGGAGATAATCCTTTTTTTTTTTTTTTTTTTTCTAATCAACGTTATTATCCTTTAGGGAAAGTTGATTTTCAGTGCTTGTTTTTTTTTGTATTTTTTTTTCTTTTAGTAAGACTCTTCTGTATTTTGACTGACTTCATTCCTTTCAGAATTAGCATGTTTAACAGTTTATTTAAAGTTAAAATATCTCAAATGTTTATTTCCTTTCTAGCACAGAGTTAGATGACATGAATGGTATAAAATGTCTGTGTAGTATCTCTACAGCTCAATAATAAACACATTACATATAACTTGTTTTAGAAAATCCATAGAGTAGAAACAATATATATGCTAATTGCTGAGGATTTTGTTACCTTTGAACAGAGCCAGGCCAGCTTTTTCTCCTGTTACCAGTTTTTGCCTATGCTAAGTTAATTGACTGCTGGCTATAGCTTCATATTTTATGTACAGACATGAGAGCGGTATTGACTGTCTCACTTTATTCATTGCAGTAAAGATTTTCCAACATGTGGAACTATTCCTTTAAATTTGGAATCTCAGTCTATATTTATCAAGCATCTAAGTATAGAAAATTATTCCGAACTGGCCAAGAAATCTCTGGGAGACACACATTTGGTCCTAATTTTAGTCTTGGAAGTGAAGCTGTTTCAGCAACTTTGCTAACATAGGCATTACTCATAGTGCATGTCCTCCAAGATTTATGAGAGCAGCCTAAAATGTTTAGCACTTCACTGTCAGGAGGACAGTGATAAACAAAACATGTCCACAAATGCAAGAAGTGGAGAAAAAAGAGAGTTATATTTAGACATTTAAAATAATGCCAATCTTTTTTAAATATGCTAGCTGGGTTTAAGAGTATTGTGACTTGTCTGTAGTGCACAGTATGCTCCATCTTAGCAAATATGCCTATTTTTCTGGAAACTAATTCTTGCACTCGCTTTTAATTGAAAACAAACAAATAGAGCCACAACACAGCTAATTTGGGTGGTAATGAGTTTGATTTTAATGTTGCTCAATGCTGCTTTGCTATGCATATTCAATAACATCCCTGCCTCTATACCAGATTAATAAAAATTTAATAAAACTCAACACATATTAGTTATGCATGTGTTCCTCTTGATGTCATGGCCAAATGTTCTGTGTGTGTGTGTGTGTGTGTGTGTGTGTGTGTGACAGACAGACGTGCCTGAACCATGAGAGCAAATCAATAGCAGCACTAAAACATTGGCTGTTTGCACTGATCTGTATTTAATTTAGTTTTTACATCACACTGTATCTGCATCAGTCAGTTTTGAATTTGCTGATTGCGCATTAGAAGCCCCTGAGAAAATCTACAAAACACCACTCTTAATTTGAATTATGTGGTTTTAGTTTCATTCATTCACTCACAAAGAAGAACTTGTTGCTAACATTGTTTGCTTCTAAGATGCTTGACAAATATGGAAATATAGAAATATCAAACATAAAATAACAAATACTATAAAAGAAAAAGTAAGTATTTATATGCCTTATCCAATATGGCTACCTAGTCTCCATCAAAAAAGCATCCAAGGCTTTTAATGTTCCTCTCTGCTTCCACATGGACTATCGATTAAGTCCAGCAGGGAGAATCTTTGCGGAGCTGTTGCCCAAATACCGTGGCCCTGTGATAGCATGCTGCTAGTTTATGGAACTAATGGAGAAAAAAGGTTCTTTTTTTTTTTCTCAGAAAATGAAAATGGGTTTTCGTATTATTTATTTAATGCTTCAGAGTTTCATCCATGTGTGAGAAGCAGATTCTGAACACAGTCTTGTTGCACAGCGTCTCCGACCTCACAACCTAATCACAGTAGGACGTGTGATACAACAAGAGTGAGGGTAAATTGCTGTCACAAGGCCATATGAACTTCTGGTGTCAGGTGCATCTGAGGTGTTTTTTCCTGTTTGGCTTGAGATGACATTCTTGCAGGGGCCTACGCTTTGTGATCACAAGCAGTCAGGAGTTTGAACATCTGTCCTCAATTTAGCAGGGGGGATGCAGTTGCAGATATTGAAGGGTGTAGTGGAGTCATTTAAAATTTGATATTATTATTAGCAGTGGTATGGAAAATACATTAATGCATTGTATGTTGGGTAATGTGATGGCAAGTCAATCTAATCTAGAGATGGGTTTAACTTCAATATGAATAAAGTAGTGGCTTTAAAATAAAAGTGGCGTTTATGTTTTTAAAATATCTAAAATGGGAACCCAATGGCTGGTACGATATCAGTTGAGTTGATCTTAATGACATTGTTTAGAGCTTCTGTAATAAAGCCAAATCAGAGCATCTCTAGCTAAAAATAAACCTGAAAGTAACTACAGTGTGTGTAGAGAGTGACCTGTTGGATTCGGTTGATGCGCCTCTCATCAGTCTCTGCGATGAACAGAGTACCCAGGTGGGACAGGGCGATGGCCTTGGCAGCCTCCAGGGTGGCACGCACCGCTGCCCGGCTCACCAGATGGTGGTCAATGCCTGGAACCTGGCAGTGAATTGGACGACCTGCCACAATACGCACCTGAAGGTTTTCTGACACCTAAAGAAATATACCCTCATTCATCAACTATGTAAAAGAGAGGCACAATGTAAACAGTTATAGTTCGAGTAAGGATGTTTGCTTAATAAAATGAACCACTGACAATAAAGCTTTGCTGATCCGAGGTTTCAAACATCAAGCAGCCCAAGCCTGCCTTGTCTAATGAAACACATTTTTGTCAAGATAAACACTCAAACAGGTAATTAATTAATTTTGAAGAACGGGTTTCTGGTTAATAAGAAATACTTGAGTGACATAGTGTGTAATTTTTTAAACAAGGTGCTCTTTTCCTTTCTTTTATGTTAGCAGCCACACTCACTCTAAATGCACTTAAAGTGGCAGCACTGTAATTTGTAAGAAATATTTCACTACTCTTTCTTCTTCTGCTACATATAGTGCCAATATCTGTCCCAAAAGCATAAGCTTCAAGAGAAAAAATAGATGTGAAATTAATTCACTGAAAAATATGAGTATTATGTGCATCTACCTGTAGGACAATGTTGTTGTCCAGGATGTAGAGGGAGTTGTCCAGTGGGTTGATGGCCAGGTCTGTTGGCCACTCCAGACGCACCTGTGCAACAACACACACAGGCACAAAACACATAGTACACCATGCAATACACACTATATCTGTATTTCTATCAGAAACGACAACAAAAGAACTAGAAAGCCTTAGTGAAAATCACCCACAAGAGTCAGTTACAGGTGATACAAATAATGTCTCTTTAATAACCTAGCATTAGGCCTCCTGACCCTCCCTGCTCATGCAAAGGTCAGCGGCGAGCAGGGAGCCTTCCCCGTGTTTATTCAAGACTCACACCGGCTTGCCTTGGCACAGTTCCAAATGTCAGCCAATAACTATGATTGCCGCCTGCTCAAATAGCACACTGTGCCCACTAACACTGGGTGGGTCAAAGACAGACAAACCTACACTTGCGTACAGCCACCCACATCACTGTATAGCTCACGCACGCACACACGCACGCTCAAACGGTGAGCTGCGCCTGCTTTGGAGACGAGACTGTGCATATCTAAGGGATCAGTGAGGTGATTGATGACTCTGAGGATGGATTGGTAAATAAATGGATCATGTTAAATTGCCACTGACATGTCCAATTATAGGCTCTGTCAAATGAGAGAGAAGAGGGTTCACTCTGAAATCCCATTTTAAGAGGTAGAGAGATTCATCAGCCAGGACTCGCCCTGTTCTTACCCAAAGAGGACATGCATCAAATCTTTCCTGCTTATGATATTAAACTTTGCAGTGATGCCAGGATCACTTTTGCAAGTGAAGTTGAGCTGAAAACAGAGGCCCCACCCCCCCTCGCCCTGTATACACCATTTCCCTCTGAAATGTAATGAAGTAGAAGTATGAGGTAGCACAAAATGGAAATGCTAGGTGTAAGTACCCTAAAAGAGAACTTAGGTACACTGTATGAGTTACATCCAGACTCGTTTTGCACAGATTCCTGCTGTGATATTGATCAGAACAGAAGTCTCCACAAATGCTGACGCCACTTTGAGGTCACAGCAACTTATAAGAACAAACACAGATGTAGGATGAATGCGAGCGGACACAATCAGACGTGCTGCAGAGGCAGACGACTAATAAAGATTACGGTGAGGTAACATGAGCCGCTTCAAAGACATATAAGAGCACCTCTGAGAATTCACCTGGGCTGAACACGCATATTCACACACACATACAAGCACATACACAGGCACTTGGATCCCTATGTGTGGGAAGAGATCCCTCTATAGAGCCAACAGTTCATCTATAATTCATCCTTAGCTCTAATAGGCCTGATATAAGTCAGCAGAGTGATCTGAAGACTGGCTGATCAAATCTGTGCAGTGGCTGTCTTTGGTCTTTCTGCACTCTCTCTCTCACGCACACACACACACACACACACACACACACACATACACACACACACACACACACACACACACACACAGAAATACGTACAGTTGCCTCAGAGAGTATTCTGAAAGAGTGAAACTCCTTCACTTTTGCACAGTTTACTGTGTTGTAGATTAAATTTAAATGGATAACACTTGAAAAATAGCACTACTCTATCAGAAATTATCAAAAAAAATCTGTATTTTATAAAAGTTTTACAAAAAGTTACAGACCCAATACTTTATAGAGGCTCCTTAAGCACCAATTACTGCACAGCCTCGAGTCTTCTTGGGTAATTCTCCACAAGATTCAGTCAGGTGAGGAGCAGTGCTTGGTCGTCAGCAGTCACAGTGATTGGAGTTCTACCCAAAGAGTTCAATTTGTGTCTCATCAGACCAAAGAATCTTTCTCCTCATGCTGTCAGAGTCCCTTAAATGGCATTTGGCAGATTCCAAGCAGGCTGTCATATTCTTTTTACTCAAAGTGGCTTTCTTCTAACTACTCTGCCATAAAGGCCTGACTGATGGAGTGCAGCTGATATGATTGTCCCTTCAGCAGGTCTTTCCATCACTGCAGAAGACGTTTCAACCTCTGTTAGATTGACCATTGGGTTCTTGGTCATCAAGGCCCTACTCAGTTTGGCTCAATAGACAACAGCAGAAAGAGTCTTAGTGATCCAAATGTCTTCCATCTCACAGTTATCGAGGACTGTGTGCCCTCTTCCTAATCTATGATTTACCACAGAGGTCTATAGATCGTTCGCTGGACTACATGACTTGATTTTGTTCTGTGGAGCCTTATACTGCATACACAGGCATCTTGCCTTTCTAAACTATGTTCAATCAATTTAGTGTGCTACAGGGGCGTTGGGAGGCAGAGTGGAAGTAAAATTTTTAACATGTCACCTGACCATAATTTGGAGTGCCCATGTAAAGGGTTTAAATATTTTTTGAAACCACTGTGCATATATCTTCATGAAGTCAGAAAGTTTCTATATTGGAGGCTGAGAATTAATAGTGGAGTGACAAGAAAAATCAATGACTGTAAGCAAACAGCAGCAGCAAAAACAAAACAAAACTAAACAAAACATCTGTGGGCTGTCACCTTTTTAATTAATCACTCTAATTAGTCAACACAAAACACATGCAGAGTTCTTATATGTATTTGATTATTTAAACAACATTAAAATAGATTTCAGAGCTGTAGGCACTTAAACTCCACTGCACTATTAGCTTACCTGGCTGATGTCCATGCGCGCATCACAGCTAAGCGGCTGCGTCGACATCAGTCCATTTGAGCCAATCACAGTGGAGAGCATGCCCCTCTCATTAATCTTCTGAATCGTGGTGCCATCAACAAAGTAGACAACACCTCTCTTATCCACTGCAATACCTGGGCGGTTGAAAGAGAGAGAGAGAGAGACGCAAAATGAGCTCTTGGAGATGACAGAGAGTGCGAGTGGGGGTGAGAGAACAAAAAAGGGACGTGGAGAATATGTGGAAGAGAGTATGAGAGAGAGGAGGAGAAGACTGAGTAAGGGAGAGAAGTAAAGTGGAGAGAGGAGTGGGCTTCACAGAGGCATCCAACTCAGTTAGACATTCAGCTCAGCAAGCGGCTGTCTTATCAAAGGCACTGCACCACAGAAATGTAATTATATTTCCATTCTGGAGCCCACTAAAGGGATTAGAACAATGCAACTGGAGGAAGTAGTTATTTGTCACATTAGATGTGAGCAGGGTGCCGCAGTGAACTTTTGACATTTGACGCTTGTGCAAATGTGCATAAAAAAATGTGCACTCGTGTGTTTTCATGTGTAAATACGCTTACCTGTGCACACGGACACGCGCTTTGCAAGTGTGTTTTGCTATCAACAGCGTACACTTGAACTCTCCTTGCAGTGTTGCTGTATAGTAGGGAGCGAGAACCGAGACAGGGAGAGGTAAGTCCAGGTATTAAAGGTCAGAGCAGACTATGAATCATCTCTTATGGATGAGAATCAACCTTCATCCCGGTCTCATCTTCATACAGAGAATAGCCCTTTGACTCAACTCCTCATCGCTAATATGAAATGACTCAACCATAACCTCTCATTTTGTCAGGTCTCCTTGATTGCTTTCACTTAGCATCTGTGACAATAACCCATATTTCACTACTCCTACCTGCCACCTCCAATGCATGTGGGTTACAGTTATTTAAAACTTTGTTTTTTGATTTGTCATTAAGTCATGCCAGGTTTATGCAAATATATTTTTATCTCAAGCACGCCTCAATAGACATAATGGAGACAAATCGTTATATATCTAACTGTGTCACAGTCAATCACTAATCTAAATGTTTCAACAAATTATGCAACAAAAAATTTATTAAAAATGATACACATTAGCATGGTGAAAACATAAACAGATTACAGATTCAAGAGTTGATTACTTCAACTGTTGATTAATTGGTTATTTGCTTAGTAAAGCTGCACTAATCAAAAAACTGGTGTAGATCCAACATCTTTCTTGCCCAAAAATAAAGAAAAAACAAAGAAGAAATTATTCAGATGAGAGTAGGTGTATGCACTATTTTGGGGGCAATGATATTACTAAATGAACAATAAAAAAATTGAGAGGACAGTTTTAGGCGGCAGCTGAATTTGCTGAACTGACAAGACATGAAAACAAATTCTGGCTGCTCCAACTTATGTGAAATCAGCTGACAGTTTTATTAGAGGAGACGTCATTGTGTTCAAAAACCATATACATCCCAGATTGTTCAGGTGTATTGATAATCAATATTATCAATATTAAAATAACTAAATACTCCCATATCACTACTAATTTTTTGTTCACCAAAGGTGAAACATTTGCAACACTCATTTGTGTTAATGTTCACCTACGTAGATTATTGCTATCTTTGTTTATGTGTAATAAAGTTCTGGAAAGGTTATGTGCAACTGCTTGTTTTAGCTGAAAGCATCTGGCTGCTGCAGGCTGAAAATACGGTGGGTAAGAGAAAGAAGACTGAACTAACGCATTAAAGCTGTGGGTCTAAAAAACAAAACAGTAAGTAAGCTAAGCTAAATGAAAGTAAAAAAAAAAAATCATAGAGCTGAGAGGAACTGCAGCTTGGTGATAATTCTCTTTGCATGACCACTTTCTCATTAGACTTTTGAGGCGATGTTCATACAAAAATATTGATTAGAGCAGCTTCAAAATGACAGACAACAGTAAAAAAATGCCCACTGCAATATCCCAGATATGAAACAGAAGAAAGCTGGAACGACTGAATATTTGATATTTGTCCATTCTAAATGAATTTTATTGACTATCAGTATTGTTGTTCATTACACTTGTGCTATTTGACTTAATTATAATTCCAGATATAGCAAGTCTGGCTGCTGTCCCAGCAAAAATCACAACATACCAAGAAGCAAATTGATGAAACAGATTCAAAGAGCGATCTGACCATGTAGAACTGCCAGAACATCATAGGAAAAATGGACAAAGGACCATCAGTATGCAGTGCAGCTCTAACTTCTCCCTCGTTCAGTCGTCTTGTCCCATTTCCCTTGATTTTGTCAGGGAAAATGGGTCTTTCTCCTTTCAAACTCTGTCATACTGGATTATGTGGGGATGTGTCTGTGCTCAGTTTCTGAGCCCAGGATAGAAATCTACTACTGCCCTTTTCCCCAGGCAGCACTAAGGTCTCATCCTCCTTGACGTACAATCGTTTTCTCTACATGTGATTTCATTCAACACGTCCACATACACAAACGAGTGCAGACGCACATGCAAACACGTTGCACTGCCCCCACAACTAGATTCACAAATGTCCTCAAACCGAGCAACCCTGGACCGACCCTGTGAGTCATAAATCGTGCAGGTGCAGTGGAGGTGGAGAGAGGAGGTGGGCAGGGGGAGGGCCAGGGTCAGTGCATTTCCTCCAGAGGCCAGAAGGTGAACTGCAGAGCTCTCCCTCCTGGCCCTTTCATCATCCTTCTGACACAGACAGATTACACCACCCACACAGCCTCACCTCCCCCCACCAACACTCTTCCTCTCCTCTTCTAGCTTCCCCTCGCTCGCCATCCTTCAACACTCGATCTTCTTCTGCTCTTTTTTTGCTTCGTCTTTCCTCTCCTTGTGTTTTCTTGTTGTCCTTTGTTTTGTTTTTTTGCTGCACTCCCTCAATCTTGCCCTGCATCTTGCAAGTGCTAATCAAATCATCGCCCTTTGACTCTTCAGTAATGTCTGAGCTCTGTTTTCCTCTGTTCAACCCATTTTTTCCTCTTCCTTTTTTTTCCTCTTGGCCTTGCGATTTCTCCACCTGTCACCTGGAATTATTCAGGAGGTCTCAATCCACAGCGCAGTCTCACCCTACTTAGGTCGGCTATTCGGCACATTCTCCCTGCTGTAACGCCATCAACTGATATTTCTTACTTTCCTTTCACTTTCCCATCCATTCGTCCTCCTAGCTCCCTAAACCCGTCCCTGATCTTGGAGCTCATAAATCCTGCACAAGGACACGACGAGGCAACCCGGACTCTGTCTCAATACTGATTTTTGTTCTCTTCCTCTCTGTCCCTGTATATTAGCCTTTCTTCTTGTCTGCTTTGCTCCCATTTACTTCCATCCCAAATTCCCTCTATTGTTTCTTTGTCTTTGTTTGTGCTTTTCTGACATCATATGCTCAAAATCTGCACTTGTGTTTACACAAGTAGCTTTCAAATAGCTTCCAATCTCTCATCAACAATAAATACAGGACTGAGCTGACATCGGCAAAACAATGAAGAGCGAATGTTATTATTGGTTGGCAATGGCAAAAGGATTTACTGTGCGTACATCTTTGTGTTTTTTAAGAGTATTTTGCCATGTTTATTGAAAAGGCAAAAGATTAGTCAATATTTTCTGTGTGATGGGCTGGATTTCCTGTTGTTGTGGGCAAAGCTGTGTGCTGAGTTAAGGGAATTTACAGCCTCTCCGTATAGCCGATGGATACTAGCAAGACATCAGAAGATTTACAGTTTCTCCCTGGGTGGACCTGGCACTCTGATACCCGTGTTTAGAAGATGGCAGACACACTGGTGGAGAAATAATTGAGATAAATTTCACCTCCAGGGGGAGATGGACATTTGGTTAAAGTTGGGACTGGATTTTATCATGAAAGAAAAGTGAATTAGACTGAGTTTTACTGACCTTGGAAAAACAGAGGGGGGGGGGGGGGGAAGAGAAGAGTGAAGGCGAAGATGATACAGTGATGCTATTCACATTCAGCTCAGATTTAGGAAGAAAAACACAGCCAAAGAGAAAAAGCCAGACAATGCCAAAAGAGGTGGATACAAGCAGAGAGGTAGTTATGAGACAAAGGGATATGATGAGGAACTGCTTCAATTAGCCATTACAGGAAAATCACTCTCAATCAAAGAATCTCTTTGTTCTCTGTCCTTGTCAAAAGAATATCAGTTATACCGGCCCCCCGTGGCACTGCAACACAATCCAATCTGATTAATGCTCTGGAGAGGGGTCTTAGAGAGCATCAGTGTTGATTACAGCTATTTGAAGAGCAGGAGCCACCAGGGATTTTCCAAACTGAGAGCAAAGGAAAGGTGAAGAAAGGTGTAAGGTGGGAAATGAGATGAAGTGAGAAATACCAATTATAACATAAGCTGCTGATTATGTATCTTATTTGGCAGCAATAGTAGACAGCCCTGTTGGCATACAGTAACATCAGGATGTGGCGTGTGTGTAGTGTGTACTGGCTGCTAACACCTGAGCCATCAAGAGTGCAGGAAGTCAGACTTCTGGTGTTGCTGAAGTTTCCCTTAGACAGTACTTTCAATGTTGACAGCAAGGCTGCCAAAAAAAGGTGCATCTATGGATGAAAGCCTGAAGAATTGTAAAATGGTATAGGAAACAACCACATCATTGTTTGTCAGCTGCTGAAACAACCGCCGTAGTACAGAATAAGCACATATTCTGCAAAGCAAAGACTTTTAAAGGAGGCAAAAGCATAGGCGCATATGTGGAAGTTCCATTTGTACATGAAAACTTTCATACACCCACACAACCACAGTACATGTGCAAACAGAGGTGAGTTGTACAAACACACACACACACACACAGAAAGAGAAAGAGAGAGAGAGAGAGAGAGAGAGAGTTGCCAGCAGCCTGAGGAGCAAGTCATTCAATCTGCCCTCCCATATCCCCAGGCTCAGTGGGTGTTAATGATATGGACTGACATATTATTACAGCATCTAAATGATGCTAGCTGTAGTTGATTATGGCCCATGGCTTTTTTGTACAAAGTAACTGTGTGTGAATGACAAGTGAATATAGACAGATGGACAGTTTCACCTGCCCAACTGCCCCCTCTGAGGGACTCTGGCCATAAATAAAGTCAACCATATTAGCAGGGGAAAGCCCAGAGGGTTCGCTAACTGCTACAGTCCAACTTTAAGTGAAACTGAAGAACACGCTGTTTCAAAGAGTCTTTAGCTGTCTGTGTGGCTTACTGTTCCCTTTCATTTCTCCTTGAGAACACACAGTGTTGTTGTGAAAAGTGAGAACACACAATGTGTGTAAAAAGTGTGAATGCATGTGAATGCACACCGGTGTGAATGTGTGCAAGTCTTGTGTTGTGGTTTGGGAGAGTGGGTGTGTAGGCTATGTGGTGAAGTAGCTAGGCAAAAAGATAAGCCATGGCAGTTAATCACATTGTGTGCATATGCAAATGTTGAGGGGATAAATCAGAGTGTCTGCAGATGAGGAAGAGTACTCGCACCCACACACGCAGACAGACAGACAAACACACACACACACACAATGAAGACTTGCACATGTGCACAAAAGGGGGAAATAAACCTGTTTACTCATTCTCAGCACTGTGAAATGGCATTACTCATTAGGCTGATTTTGCATGTTTGTATGTGTGCATTTGATTGTTTGCAATAAAAAGTAGAAAAACAAAACAAAAAAAGAAGTAAATAAGTAATAAATAAGTAAAAATAAAAAGTCTAATTTTGTACTTGTATATGTATTTTTCAGTCACACATGATTCTGTAAACACTGCTCTGTGATCTACAAACTGCAGTACAGGCACTGCTTCCAATGGCTCTTATTTTTCCGCAATCAAACACTTACCACCAATCAATATAAAACAGCACCATAAACGCGGATGGGCATGTATTTCTGAGAGATCTTTGGTAAGCAGAAATAATTCATGCTTTTTGTAATTAATTATTCATTAAAGCCCCACAGAACAGACAGTGGCTTAGTAATTAAGTCTGAATCAGACACTGTGGCTCATCTAATTATCAACCACTATAAGTTTGTTAACATATTAACCCGCATTAATTAATTATTGATAGCTGCCTTTTTTTTGAGCTGTGGTTTCCCGACTACACATGTATCATGAGGCGAGACATTGAGCGCATGCAGAAAACTGAATGAAGATTTTGAAATAGTTGCATGCTGATTTTTTTGTGCGAATAAACATTTTTTTGTGGAAATATGCGACTTGGCAGTAATTGCCTTGTTTGATAGCAAAAGAGATCCAAAGCAATCACAGAGGCAGCAGACAAACTCAATTATAAAAGCAATTGAAATGCTTTGGACTAGAAAGCTCCATGAAAGGCTGAGGGGTTTGGATCAGTGTGGAGCGTCTGAAGATTACGTAGCACTGTTTAAAACATCAAAAACACAAGGAGGTATATCAACAGAGACTCTTTTACCAAACACGCCATCACAACAACAAGCCAGCTAAGCTGTGAAATGGCAGAAAGAGATCAGATGGGAGGAAACAAATGTTTTCATAACCGAAAAAGTGGAAAAGAGCCACAAAACTATTAAAGACTCCAAATCTGTATGCGCAGCTTCCACCCAAACAAAGTTTCCCACATACAAAGACATCAGAGTGACTGAGCCAGAGGCAACGTCGGTACAGTCTATCATTGATAGCTGCTTCTGCAGCCATTTCAGATTTTTTCTTCCACATTTTCCAAAAAAAACTGTGCAAGCGCTTCTTTTGGATGGAACTCGTTCCAGGGGTCTCTTAGAGCGCTGCAGGTGATAATGGTGCCCAGGTGCAAACATTTACTAGCTCTGTTTTCCCATCCCTATAACAGCAGCTGTCCCCTCACTACTCTAACACAGGCAGTTTCAATTGGGCTGCCAAGGTGAACTGTGTCTGCCGCCATCACTCTCACTTATTATACTATTTATTCATCTTTCTGTCAGTGTGTTTAAAGAATCAAGGTAGAAACAACCTGAATGGGCATGAGTTCACTATCTTTCCCCTCATCAGAACCCTCTCCACCTCCCCCTGACCGAGACAAATGCTTCTATATCTATGTGTGTGTGTGTGTGTGTGTGTGTGTGTTGGGTATTCACTTCGAGTAAATGCAATTTATTCCTCCACAGTGGCAAAGCTCCACTCCTCCTGTCAGCTTGCCAGGTTCCCAGTGGAGGTTGACAGCCCAGCTGCCAGCAGCGGCCATCTCGACCAGTTAAAGGGACATGCATGTCACATTTCCCATGATCACGCTGACGCTGTCAACCTGACATACTTTTAACAAGGCACCCATAACTAACTCTCTGTCCCTTCACTGGGAGAAGGAGAGTAAGTCTGGGGAACCAGAGGCTGTCAATCAAAAACAAGCATGCAATAGCACACTGACTAGCACAAACGTAGCAGAGTTGATGCACGGGCACAGCCTTTGGCCTTGATCCTGCATCTCTTATTGACTCAGGGCTTCATTACACACACAGTGAGCTTCAGTAATCTCTCTGAAGCTACCTTACACACTGCGACTACAAACAAGGTAGCTGTCAGTCTGTATAGTGTTCGACCTAATACATTACTCAAATAGCAGCCGCTTTACAGGTGGAGCCTCGTTTTAAGTCAGCATAAATTTGCCTCTACTAACCCCACTGACTATATTTTCTTTAGTCCTTAGTTAATCCTGGCAGCGGGTGGACTATTTCCTTCCAGAATATCTATGAGTCCTACTGTGACCCATGGTGATTAGGGCATAGACTTCCTACATTCTGAGAGAGATCTCATTTTTCAAAGTAGACCAAGACAGGTCTTATTCAGAAAAATAAAGCTCCAGTCACATGACATTGTATGACAGTGGATTCAACAAAATCATACACTGAACTCTGCAATCAGGCCAGAGTTTAACCCATGTATTAATGTCAAACTTCTCTGAGTTTACTGACTCAAAATGTCATTTCCATGTAAACATAGTCTGGACAACCAATGCATCTGTCTGCCATTTCTACTTATTTAGACTTCTTAATGTTGCATATTGTATCTTAAAGCCAGAAATATTGAAGTTTTTTATTTTTACCATATAAACAGCAGTTTAATGTAGGCACACCAGTAACCATTTCCATAACATCCAAAGATGCATAAAAAGGAAGTAAGCGTCTTGGCTAAATTGCTTAACGTAATCAATGAGCAAAATACATATAGTATGTCACCAGATTATGATACTTACTCACCATATTCAATATTCTTTTACCAGAAAAACATTTGACTGACCGATGTCTACATTTCCTGACAAGCAACGTCTTGTGGTAGTGAAATAAAGACTACTAGGAAGTAGGGTGACCTTGTTGTAGCACAGATAAACCTCTTACAGGGCTGTCACACACGAAAAGCTTAAGTCGACAATTCACAAAGTAACATTATTTCCAATGGAGAGAGTTGCTGTACTCTCCAGCCAGCTATGTAAGCCAAAAAGGAGCAAACTCAGTTCAAGTAAATCAAACTTTAAATGCAAATATGATAGTTGATAACAGCAGTTTTACTGACGAAAAGAATAGATGAAGTACTTATACGTATGTATCTCTGAAGTGAAACAGGTATTTAACTACTGATACTGAAGTAAAGAAAATCTAAAAAAATATGTGAGTGGAAATAATTAACAGATTAGAAGATTAATAATGTGAAAGTTTACATTACAATGTATGTAGTATCTTAGTTAGTTGCTTTGTAGGATTTGCTTTTATGCATTCTCTTGTGCAAACTATTAGCTCTTTTGTTTCTGGTGTTGTTTAACCAGTGCTGCGTTTTTTAGATCAGAACACTTCTGAGCACGTCATCATGCCAACAGCATCACCACATCGAAAAACATTTTTTAGAAGGCAGTGACAAACAACCTATTTAGTGTTAGAGATGTTAACTTGACACCCTATTAAGTTTTCACCTCCAGATTATGGAGCTGTGACTTGAAGTTTACTGCATTTAGATGAGACTGTGAAAATGCTGACACGTGTCACACATTTCACAGTGTTCCACTGTGCAGTGTTTGATGACAATAAATTATTTTATCATTTAAAAAAACCCCAAAACACTTACAATAATTACCATTTGAGTCATTCTAAGTCCTATTTTTTAAATCAAGAACATTCAACCTCCTCATATAACATAACTAGTGGTCACTAGTGATGTTAACTTGCAACATTTGCACTCTAAGTTGGACGTTTTCAGTGAAAAAAAGTATTCTGCATCTATAATTTACTAAAACTGACTAACTTTGTACGTGTCACACAGATGAATTGGCTTATGAGTGAATAGTTCCCGCAGTTCTGTCAGAACACTCTCACGCCATCCTGACTGTTTGACTGTGACAAAGTCAGCAGTACACTAAATACACAAACATGACAGGGGCCGTATCTCTGCAATTCTTTCCCCAATCATGTAAAAATTGCTCACTGGCTGGACAAGTCCTCAGTGTACCTGTGCACAATGTGCTTTGTTTGATGCTCTTTTGCTTGGCCCTCCAGATTTGCCACTGGCAGCTATATTCTTAGCATTAGTTTTGGGAGAAACGAGGCTCTGGCAGAACTTCATATTGTGGCTGCTCAGTGATGCATGTCTCCTGCCGCTCCTCTAATTATCATAGATGCTGCAGTGAGAAAATAAGCTGTGGAAAGAAATAGCATGACCCAACGGTGTCTCTCTAGTTTATATTATCATAGAGTATGCTGCTGTGTGCCTTGCTGTGTGATTAATTCATGTGTGTATCATTAATGCAGGAATGTCCAGAGGCAAAGACAAAAGCTCGGTCAATGTAAAATGAAACACAGGAGCAGGCTGTTAAAAATTGCGCACACATATGCACACACTAACTGAATCTTGGAGCTAAAAACACAGTGTGACTTATCTGATGCCCTTGTTTTGCGAAGTAGTGCTCTGTTTAAACCAACAGAAACAATGATAGTTGACCCTCTGAGAGGGAAGGCAGCCACAGGGCCAGTTTAATATGCAGATGAGGTGTGGGACTGCTGCACGCTGCAGGATTTAGATGCAAAAAAAAAAAAACAAGTCCTCTCTCTCTCTCTGTTTTTATCCATTTTATTCACTCTCTTTTTCTCCATTCGCCATTTTTTCTCTATTAATTTCATATTATTTTTGTTGTCTGTTGCAGTCACATTCTCCAGCGCTCTCTATCAATTTAATCCACTCCCCCTCTCCTCCTCTCTTTCTCCATTTTGTGAGACGCGACAATCACTCTGCACTAAATGCTATGGGACCAGAGGTAGAATAACAATGGCATTTTCATACCAAAGTTAGAACACAGAGCAGCTGGCACAGAGGCTACACAGCCTTAGGAGATCTTATAGCTTCCCTGCTGCAGCCAGCAAACACAGTTTGGGAAGTGGCAGACTTGAGAAAAGCGAACCACAGGCTGCAGCAGTTAGAGCAGTGCAGTTAAAGGACACTACCTCCCATGTAACTCCACTGTTAGTGTAGAGGCAGGAGGCTGGTGTTTGCTGAGTTAATGCTTTAAGAATGGGCTTGCAGACATCATTGAATGCTTGATTCACACTGATGAAGCAAACTGGGAGACGCTCTGATGCACACTGCCATGTTTTCAGCCACTTCTGTAAATGAAACTGTTGCCCTATGTGTGATGATGTTCATTCGCCTAAGCTGCTTATAGCATGCTAACCACCAGCCAAGGGAGAAAGTGTACAGTATGAAAGCAGACTCATGCTGGTCTGAGGTCTGTGGTTGAGCAGTGATGTTTCATGTAAAGAATATTTACCTCTGACTGTGTCCCTTTTCTAACAACCGTGACTAGTTTAAACCCCCTTCTACAATGCAGCCGTGCTATCTCAACTCTGATGGTGTGCCTCGAAGCTGTGGGACTAAGTGAGATGGGGACAAATGTGCTGTGTCTGTGTGTATGGGGAAGAGAGAGAGAGAGGTGGAGGGAAAAAAAAACAAAAAGAAAGGAGAGGAGGAGAGGACAGAAGAGGGGAGAGAGAGGCTGACGGGGCAACAGGAGAAATGTGGTGGCAGCATGTCAGCTTCTGATAAGGGCATTAGTCTGCCCCCTGTGGGCCTGAGGGAGAGACTGACACTGCAAGCACTCCCACTACCATGTGCACACACATACATGCACACACACCTCTCTCTGTGGATGTCAGCTTTGCTGTCTGGGACTAGTCAACAAATAATAGATAAGACCTGCACATGGCAAACACCAACAACTAAACTCTCAATCACTGGCGTCACTCTCTGAACTACTCTGTCCAAACACAGACACACATATTTTTCACATCCACACAACTATTATTCACCAAATGTGTGTGGAGAAAAAAAAAAAAAAAAGTACCCCTTCATGTTGTGAACAGAAAGAGTGAAGAGACGTGAGCCAAGGCTGTTGGGTCCTGTGGGACTGACGCCTCTTTCATGTCAGACATGGGATCCATCCTAAATGGAGCAAGGCCTTTTATTTACCAAGCTAATTGACTGCAGAAGCACATGCAGAGCCAACTCTAAACAATGCCCCAGATCTTGTATTCATAAGTGAGTGTTTGAAGGACACAACATAATCCCTGCAGCTTAAACTATGGAGAGACTATAAACTTGGGCAACGACAATGTGCTCAATAGTGCTGCAACACTTTTGGCTGATTTAAAATTATGGATTAAGCATTTAACAACTATTTGCTGTGTTGTAACAATACTATGTGTCGCAGCAGAACAATTGCAGATGTGTTAACACTGGGGCACGATGATGATTCATTGATGAACCAGGGAGAGGGATAGAAAAAGAGATGGAAGGAAGCATAGAAAAAAAAGGGGGTGGTCTAATTTGGTGCAAGGATCTCACCAGAGGACACAAGATAAGATCAATGCCAGAGAATCACAGAGCCACAGCTTCAAGACAGATATTTCTCTGTGAAGTCTACCACTCATTACCATTGGTAAGAGGGTGCAAGGAGGAGGAGTGTGGGCCGTGGCAGATGGATGACAGGGAACCAGGGGGCTCCAGGCAGAAATCTCCAGAGCTTTTGTAAGAGCTGGTTAGTCGGAGCACAATGGCCACAGAGGAGAGTCTGTGAATAGCAGGGAGTCAAAGAGTATAAAATACCTGACCGTGAATGAACAGGAGGAGTCTAGGGACAGAATATTCTATTACAGTATAAAGACAGAGATACAACATATTCTAAGGTATGAGGGACACTGAAATAATAGTCTTCAGATCATCTGTTATATTGTAGCTGGAATCAGATCTTTTCTTGTTTTTCTCTTATCTTCTTCCTTTTCATCATTTTTTACCTCTTCTATCTTCATCTTCTATATGAACTTAGAAAGTTAGAGGAAACAAGAATCAACGTTCTGCTATTGTATTTGCTGTATTCATGGCCAATGACATCTTAAAAAAAAGTCTTCCTCCAAAGTCAGACTGCACTGCATGTGCAGGCTGAGTGTGACTGACAGGAGAGGCCATGTAGTACTGTGGGTGTAGCCTGAGTGACAGGCCTGTGGCTAAATCTCCTGTGCGACCTGGGGACTAAGAGGTGGCCAGGTGTGGGTGTGATTGATGAGGGCAGTAAACAGATTATTTCTTCTCCTTGGCAGCATATGATTTTTGTGCAAATGCTGCCCCCACAAGCCCAATCTATTCCCATTATGACCCTCCCAGACTACACCATATGATATCAGCTATATAATGGCATGATTAAACAAATGCTGGCAGCAGAGACAAAAACTATAGGCTGATGCACCTTGTCGAGCCCTTTCGTAAGGACCTGCATTTTGTAATGTGAGTTAAGCATCACTGAGCAAAGCACAGGACACTACAGCGCTGCTTTTTAAATTAAAATAATACAAATGTGCTTTTTTCAAAATCCACAAGTATACAAATCAATTTCATTCAGTGATGTGTAGAATATGGAGATATAGGAATGCGTAGTGGTATCTGAACAAAAATTCAAGATCACACAATATAAAGAAACTTGACAATGTCCAAATTACATTCAAATAGTTGTACACTTGTACGCTTTGTCATTTTGAGTGAATGTGTGTAATATTAGTGAATGAAGGTAAATGCAAATCTGCAGTGGTAGTTATGTTAGTGCTGTTTAACGGAGTGGTGAGTAGCTCAGTGGGTAGAGCAGTTGTCTACAAACCAGAAGGTGATTGGTTTGATTCTCTGTCCCAGCAGGCTACATGTTTTGGTGTCCTTGGACAAGACACCAAAAACCCTGTACTAGCACTGATGTGTACTGTCAGGCAGCTGTCCAACAAAAACTTCCCCAAGTGGAATATTAAAGTTCAGTTTTAGGGAGCCATTTTTCATTTTAATATTGCATAACCTAGTTAAAAAATGAAGTGCAGCTAAATTAAATATTGTTTATCTCTCAAAACTAGAGCAGTGTTGGTTTCAGTGTTTTAGATCATTAAACTGTTGACACACTTGAAAGATATACTTCACTACTACAGAACAGTCCCATAGATAAAAAACAAAAACTCTCCTATCTTCAGCTTTTCAGTGGTGTACAATACTTTCCTCATATCAGAAGTCAGAAGAGACCAGCAAGACTTGCTCCAGCTAACAAGTGGAACAGAAGAAAGGAAACAGAAATGTAGTGTAGCAGGAGAAAAGATACGCAGCTGGAATCCACTCCTGTCAGCCAAGAAGTAAGTGCAGAACGATTAACCAATTCAAATCGACACTCCGGGCTTAATGTCTGAACTATATGTGCATTAATTCAAATTGCTTTAACGGGGCTAAAGCTAGTAGAAAATCAGAGCTAAATCTGCAGACTTCTGTGTATTAGAAAAGCTTAATATGACAGGCGTATTTGGTCTAAGTTTAGTGCCCACAAATGTCATTTTCTCCTGTAAGCCAGGGGAAGCCAAGCTTACCCTATTAGCCAGTCTGTTATTGTCATTTTAATAAAAAAGATCAAACAAGTTTTCTGTACATGACAATTGCTGTATTGTTATTTTATTTTCGGGCTATTTTGCATTTTTCACACTTTCTTAAAATTACTGAACTTCCGGATTGCAAATAGTGCAGTTGTGGGTTAGTTCGTGTGGTGAAGAATGGTCCTGAGCTGCTGTGGAAGAGGCATTTATTCCTGTTAAAGGGAAGCCAGGGGAAATTGGCAGGACTGTGTGGGTGTGCATATACTGTGCTTGACTGACATCTGCCTCATGTTTCTCTTAGCTTTTTTGCATTTAGCGATTACACCTTTATCATTCTTCAGAGTATATGTACTCTGTGTGTGTGGCACACCATGCACACACACACACCATCTTCTATACTGTACTGGACTTTTTGGACAAGTTAGTGCCTCCCAGAGTTGCAGCAGACTGTTCCTTATCTGGAGCTTTGCTGTACATGTTGTGGACCACAATGCTAACACAACAAACCTATATTTCACAGCACACATTCTGAATTGTTGTAGCACAGGTGCAATTAACAACTAACAGGCCGTGATGCATAATGTTAGGGCCCTGAAACAGGAACACCTGAACCAACTGCAGCCATGATTATTGGCTTTATTGTCACGCTCTGCATTTCCTGCTGTGATGTGGCACAATGTCTGCTGTGTGAAAGGCCTAGCAGTATTTTGGCAGGCAAAGCAATTAGCTTTTTATAAAAACAACAATTAGTTATTTTGAAGTTATTTTTAATTGCCTTTAAAAGTAACTTTAGCTAACAATCCTAATCATTCAAATTAGTTGACTGAAAAGAAGAATTAGTGTTGCCTGGTAAATTCACTTATATTTTAAAATGTTGATGGCAGGTTCGAAGAAAAGAATTAGGCACAAGCAGCAGGAGTCCATCAATCCATCCAAGCTGGTGTCAACAGTACAGGCCGCTGGTGGGGATGTGATGGGGTGTTTTTGTGGCAGTACGCAGTAGGATCCTTGAACCAATTAAGCATTGTTTTAATGGAACAGCATATTGAAATATTTGAGGGCTTATAAAAGTACTATTTTAGACAATATTACAATTTATGAGAACGACAAGATTTAACTGATGAGGAAAACAGAGATTCTTTAGGGTTTAAACTTCAAAACTAATACATACAGTAAAAACATTTCCAGTTTCAACAATAAAGAAAAGTTGACTCTGTAATTTAACAATTTACTAGGATGGGTTTGTACTATAATTACTATTTGTCTGACAAAACACAGATTAGTTCACCATGTTTGTTACACAATAATAAATTCATATAATATGAGGAATCAGTCCGGAATGAAAGAAATTTTCTGAGGAAGGACGAGAATCAAATAGGTTTCTGCAAAATAAAAAACACCAACCTCTCACAATAAGTACACGACACAAGGGAAATTTATAGATACTGATATATTATCTGTGATTGTAACAATATCTTTGTAACACAGCATTGCGATCAGCTTGGATTGATGGATGTGGTAATAAAACCACGATAAAATGTGTGTAAAATGTGAGCACGACGTTGTCATAGGGTAAAAAAAAAAACATCAACCTCCCACATGGATTACCATTTTTCAACAACTACACTTCAAGGAGAACGCTGTTCAAAGCACACGACGTCTCACAGATAGCTCCATGGTTATCAAAGTAACTTTTCATGAAGTCACGACAGTTTCTGTATGTCCCATGACAATCTCAATTCTAATACTGAAAGTGCTGCACTCTGCCAAGTATGAAATAGTGAGATATGGTTACAAACATGCTGACGAGCTGAACCTTTTGTCATGAAATCAGGAAAATATTAAATTACTGAATATGTCATGTTTAATGAGCTGTGTCAAGACAGACCTACTGACCTTCAGTGAACTAGGTAAAGCTGTCTTCCTGCTAGATGTACCAAAAGTGATTCAAAACAGATTTGAGTACTGATCAAACATCTCTCTATATTAGCCTGAGGGCATGCTACATGTAATTCATCTTCATAGCAACACAGTGCGGTAGCTGAACCTTTTTTCAGATGCAGTGTCTTTAATCTCCTACCTCTGGGGTTATTGAGTGCCGCTTCAATGGCTTTCCTGCCCTCTCCACAGTGGTTCTGATCAAAAGGTAGGCACTGCTCTCCTGTACCGGCCACTACCTCCAGGTTGCGAGACGGGTCTTTTGGCTGCCCAAGGTTCCTCACACGGTACACCCTGCGACTGCTGGTGTCGGATACGTAAAGAACTTCACCCATTGGGTCCATGGCCAGGTAGTACTTATGAGCAGGGCTGGTGCTAGTGAGAAAATGTGTACAGTTGTCAATGAGTAAAGTTGTATATATATTTTCTTATGGAAACAAACTCAAAGTTACACAGTTACATAAATTGACTTTGTTATGTCACTGCATACAGTTTGAAGTTACAAACACAGTGAGACTAGCCTAGTTTAGGAAATCATATTACTCTGTATTCATGACTAACAACACCATCATTTAGTAGTAATCAGGTCATCTCAGTGAGAAACGTTAGTGTGAGACACTTCAGAAAAGAGCAAATTTGTGTCTGTGCGGAAACAAAATGAATATCTTCCCATTTAAATTGTACACAGCCACAGCAGCACTATAGTTTTTCTAATTGCTAAGATTTAGTATCAGTGTATTTGATGAATTCAAACAATTTACATAGTGACTGAGACTGATATGTTCCTTGTTTGTCACTACTAGCACTAATAATACAATGCAGTGATGACAATCCAAGCTTTTCTTAACATCCAGTACCCTGAAAATTCGACTTTCAAAATGTTTAAAAACAGATTGCATTTTGTGTCAGTAGGAACGACAATCAGGAATCAAACTAAAATTACTCTAACATCATAATGTGTCTTATCCCTCAACCTTTACAATGGATAAAATCAATGACGTAGCTACAGTAAAGAACACATTTAACTATAATGCTCGAAAGTTTTTGGCCTGCCTGATCAGGAGATAAAGAGATCTGGTATGAATGGCTTTCTATTCAAGGTTTAGCAGATTATACGTACATGAATAACGCTCACATATATAATACATACTGGTATGAAAAGCATTATGCGGAGACCTCGTACCACTTGCAGTGAAGCCATCAAGATGTTATTGTGTGTGCAAGATTTTGTAGTGCTAGTTATACATTCATCAAAATAAAAGTATCCACACATCAGGCAGAGATGAAGAACCTTATGCATAAATGTATCTGCAGGCTGGATAAGATGGCCAACAGCATAATACATGTTTTGAAAAATCCTAACAAAAGCTGCACCCTTACATACACATTTCTGAGATGTGACACCTCTGATGCAGGATTCTACAGGTGCATTTTGACAATGGTTTATTCTTCTGAGTTTATACTAGCCATAGTTTTTACTGTTTTAATGACACTGCCTATTGTCCTCTGGCCTCAGGCTTAAGTTGGCACACAATGCAAAGAGAATTCATTTAACCTTATGCTGACTGTGAGCTATACAGTACACTGTACTACACTTGGTGTAGGAGGAGCACCACCGTGGGCATCTATACAGAGAAGACTTGACTTGCTTCTGTACATATAGACAGAAGTTCATTTATTACTGAAACCATTTGATATTGTAAGGTTATTGTGCAGCATTACTGAGGCTAGAATGTGGTGATAACCAAAAAAAAGTGTGAGAGTGAATTTAAATTTTGCACTTTGAACATTTGAACTAACAGAGATCCAAGCAACTACTTTGTAGCATGAAATCCAGTGTCAGATGGGTCTGGTCAAAAGCTTGCTGCCAATTAAACTCAGACACCCTGTAAAAGCATTTTTTTTCTTAGCTATTTAATAAAAAATGTCTTGGAGGGAAGAGAAATTACAATGTCAAGAAAACTATTTTTGATGTCATGCCTGTGCACATTCATTCTCAGTTCAAGTACATGCACACTTTTCAGAGTGTGACCTAAACACATTTTTGTTTCTCACAGGTTACTAAGAGGTTCCTATAATTTCCGCTTTGCTTTTGACAGTAATTGTACTCTGCAAGACTATTATACTCCCACTAACCCTTACTCTCTGAGGGGAAAACTTCCTTCTGATATGAGCCTGAACCTTCTCACAACCCAGATAAAAAAAATTAAAAAAAACACTGCAACATTGGTGCTGTCTATCATCTAGTCCATTAAGTGCATAACTGTTTACAGAGCTCTGCACTGAACTGCACATACATAATTTAAACTTGATCCTAAGAGAGTTATTCAGTGAGTTTCAAAGTGTGCCACTGCTCCGCGCCGCATATCATATTTGTTGGGCGTCTTGAAGCGACCGCAGGCATTGCATGGTACGTATGACTGAATACAGATCACTTCACCTGTCTTTTCCTCAATTAGATGCTCACAGCTCTGAACACACTTCCATCCAGTGGAGGGGAAATGAACAACAATAATAACCATGGCACAAACAATCCCACGCTAGCCTCCCTTGTTCTCTCCTCACGTAATAACAAAACAATGATCAGAAGTGATAGACATATGGATCTAGCTGTTCCTGACTGTGTTTCCGAATCATCCGTCTAGGCTCTTAGATAATATTAGAGGACATCATCCCCTATTTGCTTTATTCCTCGCTCAAACTCTTGAAGGAAAAGAATAGACAGTAGTTTTACAGTGAGTACATACCATATTGTCTCTCCTCAGAGATCACCTTGTTTTGAAACCCTGTTGGCTGATAGGCACTTTGCTGGGAAGAATGTGGAGTGAAAAGCTTTGAAAGCTGGATATGGATGAATAATTAATGTATCTGACTTGAGAGAACAATAGTATAGAATAAAAGAGAAACACTAACATATTGCTAACAGTAAAAAGCTGCTGCGGAGGGGGGGGGTCGGGGGGGGGGGGGGGGGGGGG
>JAUYWH010000002.1:5581553-5600456 GCA_034779795.1 Ctenopoma multispine
CCCCCCCCCCCCCCCCAGAGCAGGAGCTAGAGGAGAAACCTCCAGGGTGAGGAAAGGCTATGCAAAAGTGCCTTAAGAAGAAACCAGTTCATACAAGCTTAGACCAGTAGTTCTCAACTTTTGATGTGCAGTATCCCCACAGGCATGTGGGATTAAGTCAAGCACTCCATTCGTTGGTACCACCCTTCATATTCAAAATGTATTAACTTGCTTTGATTTTAAAACTGGATGTTACTTCACTATTTATGATATTAAAGTAGACATAACAGTGGATGTTGCGGCATCTTTCTTATACAAAGACTTTCTGGCAGAAGCTGGAGGTCCTTTATTTATGCTGACATTTAAGACCAATGCTGTTACAGCTGTTTATCCACTACTTTAAGCACACATGTTGTCCTATTACTTTTAATGATTACTTTAAAGATTTTATCCATTACACTTAGCATTTACCAAATCCACCACTTATCTATGACTTTAATCAACAAATCAACAATGTAAAACTATTTAATCTAACTACTGACTACTAATCCTTAGTCACAAAAACCTTCCTTTTTGATAAAGCTTAGTCAGAGTAGGCTCAGGTTACTCAGGTTAGGTATACTGCTACAGATGTAGTCTGCTGGGGGAACTTTCACTGAGCTCCTCTCCGCTCCTCTTTCCACTCATATGCCGCCATTTCATGCCATTAACTTTGTGTCTTCTCTCTCCCGCAGTTGTGCTTTGTCCTCTCTGTCTCCCTCTCTCTATGCCTTTCTGTAGGTATGCTCAGCTTCAAAGTTGTATGTTTACAGGTTGCAGTTATTGGTCCTACAAACCCTTGTTGTTCTTTTGATGGCTGTTGTTCTTTTCTCTCTCTCTCTAATAGACTACTTCTAGCCAATTAATTTAGCTCTTCATCAACTACTTGATTTAACCATTTAGTCACCTTTAACTAATTCTAGCTTTCAGCATTTATTCACCTGTTTCAATTTCTTTCTAGCTTATTAACTTGTTTTCCTGTAGTGATTTCAGTTATTATAACTGAATCAACAGAGTGTGGATTATTTTAATTAAACCATTATTTCTACTTATACGTAATCAGCATTTAGTGAAGTTTGTCCATCTCAGGCACATCTGCATTGTCACACTTGTAGACACTTCCACCTATACAGTATAAGCATGGATACTTAGCCAGGTTATCCTTTCTGCATGGTTGGAGCTTTGGCATGATAAAGACATGGCATCTTGAAAAATCCCCTCCCTTTTTTAAATCGGATAAACCCATTCCATCTCTCTCACAAACAGCCACAAGCACACACATTCAGAATCATCTCGATATAACCCCTGACAGCAGCACACACACAAAACCTATAACATCTGTCTAATCTTCAGCTAAACACGGTGTATAGAGCTCAGACTAACATCGAGGCTCTGGGCCAGGGACAATGTCGAGGCCACAGCAGGCCTCAGGCTTTTAGTCCGGCTCAGAAAGTGAGTGAATCTCTACATCCCTCAAACCTTACAAACAGACTTCCAGTAATCCTCTAAAACATGAAATCCTTGAAAATTTGGCCCATTTCCAATTTGCAAATTTAATATTGCCAAGTGAAATTGGAATGAGGATTTGATAGATCTGACTGCAACCTTACTATATGCAGATTTTGGGTGTGGTGCGTGTGTCTGTTTGTGGGGAAATGGGAAGTGAGGTCAATGCAATTTGCAGGAAAACAAACCAAGATAGAGTGCTGCGAAGCATTTTTCAACATGTCCTGGCTTTTCTCTTGACACGTTCTTTGTGTTTATGTGTGTGTTTTGTGTAGGTATACCAAGGAGGTGCTAATCGCTAGTTCTCACCTGTGTCTGGTGTCCCGGTTCCTGATAATAAGCCATAACGGAGCATTTACAAAGGAGAAAAGAGAAGATAGAAAGAATCATTTATGCTGTTAACAACAGTCAGTTAAGCATTTCATAGGCTACAATGAGTCAATTTTATCATCATAAAGTGAGATTAGGGTTGATTTAGACGACTGTATTGTTTCACATTAAATATTAACCTAAACAGGAAGCTTTTTGGCATTTCCTCCCAGAGGACAAGGAAGTATCAAATACAGACACTGTGAAACCTCCGTCTGAACCAGAAATATTAGTCAGAGATACAATAATAACAGGGAATGAGAGAGTAAAGTTACATAAGGAGAACACTTTACAGGACAAATGACTGTGCAATCCCATTGAGATTTTATGCTTGAGAAAATACAGAAATGAGAGAATGTAGTGCCTGCAGCACAGTAGGAGATATCATCGTCATAATCCACAGAAAAAAATATCTTTGTTTCACAGCAAAGACTTTTCTGCTTCTCTAACATCCTAAAGAGGTAGATTAGAGTCTGTGATGTCTGAACCTCACACACTCGGCTTCTGCATGAAGACAAACTTCAAAATATATTCTGGTGAGATCAAACAGATCACAGCTGCAGATGCCAACCAGAGCTAATGCCATACTAACCCATATCATCCAAGCTAATTTTGTTGTAATTGTGCTCAAGTCAATCCGGTGCTCAAAATCCTGCTGCTTCCCACTGTGGGTGATCCCTACCAAGATCAGACAAGTCTTATGCCATGAATACACAAAAAGCTCACGACTCTCACTTGAGTTCCAATATGGTTCTGGTGTATCCATCAGGATGCACCCTGCGGATGAAGTTGAAGTCTCCTACGTAGAGGGAGCCATCAGGGCCGCTGGCCAGTGCCACAGGGGCAAACAGCATCATGTCACGGGCTGCACCACTGCAGCTCGGACCACAGGGGACACTCCGATAGAAACCATTTCCCATAACAGTGCTGATGACTGGAGGCTGCTGGGAGAGGAA
The DNA here is from genome assembly GCA_034779795.1 of Ctenopoma multispine. Lineage (NCBI taxonomy): Eukaryota > Metazoa > Chordata > Actinopteri > Anabantiformes > Anabantidae > Ctenopoma > Ctenopoma multispine. The sequence goes on from JAUYWH010000002.1 coordinate 5,584,403, forward strand.
CACGTTTTCCCCATTTCCCTTGTGAAGGATTCCTGACGAGAGAGCAATACAATAAATCACTCTAAAAACACACTTCCTCACTAACTCACCAACTAATTATCTACAGTGAGATTCTACATTAACATAAGATTTTCTGCTGAATCTTTTTCTCACTGGTTTTAATGTAGCAGCAGTCATTTGGGAAGAGGTGATGTCACATCCTATTCTGCACCAATCAGGTTGAATCTTGTGATGACAGTTGTATGGTTTTTGTATGATTAAATCTACACAATCCTGACGAAGTAGAATAACTTCATTTAAATTTACTTATAAATCTAATAATGATAATATTGTTATTTGTTATATTGATTTGATTGTAGAAACAGGCAGCCTAGTCATCTGAAGTCCTGAATTTCTGCTATAAAAACAAGTCTGGGATTTCATTCAGCTGAGTTGATATCTGTTGTTACGTGTGATTTATTGTAGTCTTTTCTTGGATACCAAATAATGTAACAAAAATTCAGTCTTTTCATTGTACAGGATGTAATTGACAAATATTATATGCAGTATAATTTGTGAACTGAAAATAAAGGTGACATGGGTGACAACTGGCTCCTGCTTTTGTACTCACCACTTTGTATATTGAGGGCGTGATGTTTGTCCAGAGACCACCCACCCAGGTTTGACGGCACCAATTCAAATCCTTGCATTAGAGCAGTCCTCATCTCCCACTGGATAACGCCGGGACATGACTCATACTCATAGCCGACCGATACTGAAACACAAACAGATTATGCGCATAAGAGGACTTGATGTTGTGCACAATAAAAACTACAGGTATGTGCTGTGGACCTGCTGTGTCTAACACCAAGAATGTACAGCCGAATGACTGTATGTGGTGGTGTTTTTATATAAAATGTGACAGCCGGATTTTACACACGAGCACACACACTCCACATCAATCTTTAAAACTATATTCTATTGAGTGTTGAAACAGATGAAAGGCCTTTAGTGAGACCTCATCAGTGTGTGTGTTTGAGAGAGATCAGTGAGAAGTGGAGGCGTAATCAGGAGGAGCCCATCTTCATGAAGGAGCCCTAGAATTAGCTGCGCGGCCTCTTAGTTGTAATGACACGCTGTGCAGCTTCCCACTACAACTAACAACTATCAACAGCTTCTTTTTGGCTTGGCAGGATTAAAAATGTTTTGACAGTAATTTACCACTTGGAGTATGTTTAAAGGCAGCAGGTGACAAAGCCACAGGATCTCTAGAAAACATGTTAACACCCGAACATCGATTCTGAAACATGTAATCACACATACATGCATAAAGGAGCACACGCATTAAAGAGACCATTTCACAGGAATACAATTACTCAAGCACAGTACCTAGGTACAGTTTTAAGGCATTTAGTATTTTCAGTTTCTGCTGCTTCCTATTTTTACTCCATCTGACATTTGATTTGACAGCTAGCATTACAAGTTAAACTGCAGATAAGTACAATTCATATGATCAGATAATGGATGATGTGTCATCCCATTCATCCATCCATTACCCACCACACTGGAATAACATAACAAACAAATTTTTTTTGTGTACTTAAGTTACTGTAAGTTGCGTTTGTAGTTAACTGACAAATGTCTGATTTCCACTCTTCCTGCTCTTTAGCTACTATATGCTATATGCTTTGTCTGTTTAGTGTGTTTAAAATAAGTGATTAGAGCATTTTTAAGTGAATCGTATGATACAGTATCTGCGTTTCAAGATTGCTTCAAGTGGCTATTGAGCAATGCTTTCATTAATAGTAACGTTTCACTGGAGGCCAGTTAACCTAAAATTAAGAAGTCATTACATCCATCCTTAACCAAAAGATGTCTGCAATGTTTTCGAGTTATATGAATGAAATGCAAATACGCGCTTCAGCATGCTGTATACTTAAAGCAGTGAAATTTCAATGTGGTTAATTTAGTCACATTTAAATTATATAACTTTGCTTAAATTAAGATAATGATATACTGTACAGTAAGATCAACTTGACAAGTCTGGCACAAAAACTGTAGAAGAATACTTGTTCTCCGTCAATCACTGTTGGCACTGATCTCTGTCTAACTGGCTACATTGTAAACCAACATGCCAGTGAATTGATGGGCACTCAAGGGGAACTGGAGAGCAGAGTCAGCATAAACAACAGGAGGGATGGTGGAATATGTAAATAGGGGAGATCACATTATGCACAAACTCAGGAGATTCCCTTTAACACGGAGAGAAACTCAGAGAACTAGCACAGGGCCAGCTAATATCTTCAACTCAATAAGTGCAATCAATAAAGTGATTGGGGAGGGAGAATAATGGGTAATTTGGGGCACTAGGGATTCTGAAAGAGAAAAAAATACTTAAATTGTTGGGCAAAAAATTGTTAGTCCAGGAATGATCTAAAAGATTCATTTGTTTGAATTTTTATGCATCTTGTGCTCTGACGGGTTTGTGATGTTGTGTTTTCGAAGGACAGAAACAGAACTGACTGGAACTGCCTCTAAATTTATAAACGGGTTATGCTTGGCTGGACAGATACGTTCCTAAAATAAAAGCATGCAATATATTAATACTGTGTAATTTCTGGCCTCTAAAGTCACATTGCAACCTCCTTGACCTGGAAACCAATCCATCGTTATGAAAACGCATCAAAAATGCACATCAAATGTGCCATAAATGCAGTGCCATGTTTTTTTTTTTTACTCTACAATAAAACTGACTTTCCTTTATTTCCAGGACAAAACGGGCAAAGCAATCTCAAAGGGAAAGTGTCAGTTTTCAGAACTGCTTCACAACAGAATATTACTGTAGCTATATTACAAGAAACAACACACACATGCCATATAGATACTCTCTCACAAACAATACACATGCACACAATAAATGCACACTCAATCTCTCACAGGTGAAAGCTTTCATTCCACTCTGCTGAAGCCTCAGGCGATGTGTTCACCCCAGCAAACAGAGCATGATCTCCCTTTCTCTTGTTCTCCTTGGTTATGTGTGAGCACATGGAGTGTGTGTGTGTGTGTGTGTGTGTGTGTACGCATACATGTGTATATGTGCGTTTGCGTGTCAACAAAGCACCAGGAACTACAGAGAAGAAAAGGATCAGGGGACAAGATGGGCGGAGTAGAAAAAACAAGGGAGGCCAGAGAGAGAGGTAACACAGCAGATCAGAGTGATGGAGAAAATAATAAGCAGGGAAGAAAGGAAAAGAGAGTTCACAAGAGGGTAGAAACCCAGGGAACAGTGTGCGGAAAATACAAGGGGAGGAAAGAGGGTAAGAAGGGCAGCGGAAGAGGTGGCTTAGTAAAGAAGGGTAAATAAAATAAAAAAAACAGGATCATTTGAGTTGCGAAAAGGTGAAAGATCATGGGAGAGCGGGAGCAGATGAAATCGAGCCCTAGCAGATAAGGAGAGGAGGGGATGAATCAGGAGGAGAAAGAAGTCCTAGGGATGGAAAAATGCAATCTGTGTATGAGACCATACACTCAAGTGGACAAAGCTTCTGGTCTGCCTGCGATATCTCAGTGCTTATGGAAAGCTCTCTCTCTAGCAGCTCCGCTGTTTGTCTACAAGCTCTCCCGAACAAAAGTGGTGATTACAGATAGCAGAAACATTATCTCTCAAATGGCCGATACAGGGTTCAAAGGTTTAATCCTTTATGGCATCCTTAAAATGTATGTTTTGCCATAATAGAGCACAACCAGTATATCTTTTTTGGCACAAGTGAGCGAGGACATTAAGAAAACAGAGACAATGGGCCACTTTCATGAAACATTTCCATGCACAGATTTGTATTTAGCATACACACACATCTTCCTCCATAGAGACAATCCTGTCAAAATTGTCCAGAAGTGGTACAGTATCTCCCTGCCACTGCTGATGATATCTTTACTGTCAGTTACTCCATAGTGTATTTGTCGAGGCATCCATCCTCCCATTTCTCCTTCTCAATACATGTCTAGTCTTCCTTATTGTCAGTGCTGAAGGTCTCAGAAAAGTGGTACACAGCCTAAATTGCTTGCTGTTGAACTGTTTGCTCCATCTACTTCCTATTTCACTGATTACATGTTTTCCGATTTATGTTAACTACAGTGAACACTGTCTGAGGATTGAGTCAGAATGCAACAGAGTGTTCAACAGTGAACACTCTGTTGCATTCTGGTAAATCTACAGCTGTCAAAGCACTGTAAACCACTATGAACTAAACCAAGATGTCAAGATCATTATTTATTATCAGGAAATATTTTATTTCTCACTGGGAGACTGTGCATTAGCATTGGTAGATTACCTACTGAATGGCCAATCATTTACACAACGACTTCCAATCACGCTATTCTTTAAAGCAGCCGCCCAGAGACCTAAGACTTATTTAATATATTTCTGTAGTTTTGTATATGAGTACAGTGTTTGATAGGACAATCTAAACATTTTATTTCTAAGTCTTGATATGTGGTAACATTTATTTTCTGATTTATTGAGGTGGTTTGCATCCTATCTGGGTAAAGTCATTTCAGTGTAGAGCATCTTTCAGGAACTGCACATTTGAAAACACTATGCCAGTTAGACTAAGTTGTACCAATCTATTCTCCCATGGAAACCTGAGCCCCCTTGTAAGGAATACTGGAGATAAATATTTTGAAAAGTATCCTAATTAGTTTTCTTGTTAAGATTTGGGTGAGAAGATTAATACCCCTCTCATGTCCTTGCATTAAATAAGCAGCAAGAGCAAGAGGGTGATTAGCTTATGTTCTTAGACATTTTTAACTGTGCTTTTAAACAGATTGTCTCTCAGCATCTAACTTATGCTTATTTATAATTCATGTTTATTCATGGGATTGACCAAATCTATCAAACTAGCTTGCACATTTTTATGATCCAGATGTTTTCTCAGTATTCCTAAATTTTCTGGGCCACTTGCCTTCATTCCAGAGGGAAGACTGGGAAAAATGTTATGTAACAAATGCCCTAAGCTAAATGTAAACCGTGGGTGACTAGATGGTCAGCAGGCCACCAGGACAACCCATCTGAATTTTCACAAGGCTTTTTTGTACTACATATTTTGCCTACCAGTTGCATGAGTGAGACCCCAGACCTCCTGGCCGTACACGTCAGTCTTGTTCCAGACCAGCCTGTGGACGAGGCCAGGTCCAGCGGGATACCAGCGCTGGTACAACCTTCCCTGGACAGAGGCACGGACGTGAACCTTAGACAAACCGCCCAGTGGGGAGACTGGGGATGACGGGGATGGAGGCGTGAGGAGTATTCGCAGCAGAGAGAGGTACCCTGCAGCGCGGGTGCTCAAATAGTTCAACTTCACAAAAGCTCCTGGGATTGAAACTTCTTCCTGCACAGCCTGGGGAGAACAAGATGGAGAGCAGAATCATAAATACAAGTGATGAAAAGAGAATAAATAAGACATGAGAGAGAAAGAGAAATATAAGAAAGAAAAGTAATTTAACACTGTATTTGTAAAATGAGATAATGTCTTTATTTACAAAACACAGTGCAACTCAAAATGCTGCACATTTAAAAGTAAAAGTTCTAAGCTAGTCTTCATTCTGAAGACCACAGAAAGGGAGCAGAGTAACTAAAACTGCTTATAATGGGTTTTAACAAAATTCTGTAGTAGTTGTAGTTCCAGTACTATGGGATCAGAGTGATCTAGGTGGAGTAAAGACAGTGAGTAAGTCCACTTATTACTTTGTAGACAAGATATTTTGTATTGAGTGGCGTGCAGCACTGGAGTATTATGTTTAGATATTTAGGTTTTTTTATGGCTGCTCTGTTCTGTATACACTGAAGTTATTGAGTGTAATGTAAATTCAACAAAGAGGGGAGTGGAATGAATGAAAGGTTGCTGTGATAAATGAATAAGGTCAAGCTATTGTTCAGACTCTAAACTTTATACATATTCTTGGAATGACTAAAAAAACTTATCTTGTTAATGGTGTGAGTATCAGAATTTAAAACTTTGTCCAGAATAACTCCAGATTCCTGACATGATTACTTACTAGCTTGGAATGACAGTTTCAAGGTCTCCCTGCACTATCCCTGGACTTATCCCTCGATAAGTGAAACATGTAGGTCTACATTTTAAACTAAAGAGGTCTTAGGACAAAAACATGTGGGACTCCAAGATACAAAGAGCTGACTAAATACTGTTCAATTAGAGTGGAGTGGTTGACAGTGTTGAATGTTTCTGTAAGGTCTAACAGAATCACCAGAGACTTTGGTTAAGTCAGTACTGGCCCTAACATAAATAACTATTTGGATCACAGGTGTGATTGCAATGGAAGCTAGACTGGTATGTATCATATGTCTTATGTTATTGAGCTTGATAAATAGTACTTACGCAGTGACTGTATGGATAGAGCAATTAGAAATTAGTTGATAATTGTCAGTCAGGATTTAATCAGTGTTCTGTTTAAGTTGTGGTGAAATGACAGCATGTTTTATAGCAGTGGGAAAGATCCCAGAGATCAAGGATGTGTAAGCAATGTTCAGTAAATATTCAATTAAACAGAGGTCAGACTTGAATAGCTTAGTGGGAACTGAGCCAACGTAACCGGTGGATTAAAGTAGTAGCTGTAGTCAAATTAGCAGAATCAATCACTGAGAAATTGAGCATAGATGATTTGATAGTATTTGTATTTGCAGGTGAAGGTAACCGACCAGTGTGGTGAAAGATCTGGCAATATGTGATCCAGTATTGGAGCAAACTTTATTTCTTCAACAGCTGTTTTTATAGAAAGAGGCTTGTGGAGATTGTTATAAATTGCTGTGAGACATGATGCAAATTTCATTTCTGTATTATAAAGTCTAAGGGAGAGTTTGCAAGTGAATGTTAAAAGTGGCAAAATAGAAAAATGTTCTCATCCTATGTTCCAGCTTTTGATAGTTAATTTAAAGATTCATTCCAGATTAGAGTTTAGAAAGTGCTATAAAAAGAGTGGCAGATAGGAGTGATAGACCTAATCACAGTGGTTAAATAGTCAAAGCTCTAGTAATCAACCAAATACACTGTTAAGCAGTATAAACTGCTCTTGTAGATTACTGCAATTCATCCGCCACTTCTATTGATTCTGGTAGAATGTATGAATTTCTAATTTAACAAGCAATGGCTGATTAACCAATTAATGGTTTTGTTGAGAGAAAATGAATCAGTCTGACTCATGATATCTGTCTATACAATGGAAATTCACCATAAAGACAGAGTAGAAAATATGTTAACTTATAAACTAGTAAATAAATAAAAACAGATTAAAGCTCTAAAGAAAATCAGATGTCATTTAAATCAGTGTTTACCTTAAATGAAATTATCTATAAGATGACAACCTCTGAGACATTTTTATCAGAAGTATAAAGCATTTTGATTCACAGTGGGTGTAACTAAGCTCACTGTGAACAATAAGTACTGTTCTTTCCACATACAGTATTTTGGCCTGAAGTATTTTTTGTGGTGAGGAATCTCATCTGATTTTGTAAAATGAGGTTGAACTTTGAAGTGCAAATAATGTGTCATGGATATGACTAATATGTACTAATAAAAACTATTAGTTTCCTCTGCCACAAAAAGATTGTGTGACCATAGCACATTTTGGATATGGCATTTTCTGCAGTCTATCATGTGTCCAAGCAACAAGAGAACAACCAAGGATTTATACTGTAACTGAAATAAGTTCAGGGTGAGGTTTTACTTTTACAGTAAAAAAATCTTATTACCCTGAGATAAACAATTTGACCTCCATGCCTGACTTTCAGACATCTAATTTGTTTTTGTGGAGGGGAAGTACATGGATGTTTCACACATTTGCATTTTGTTCATCCTGTGTTTGAATGATGCAAATGTGAAATGAGCTAAATTTGCAAAAACCCCATGAGACTGGGTTGCTTTGTTGTTGAGTTGTTACAAATTGCATCTAGGCTTCTTTCCTACTGACTGTCTGTATACAGCGTACTGTTAAATTTCATATAGCTGAACAACTATTGAATGGAAGAGGTCTCAACACGGTGACACATACTGACTTTGATTATTCCCTAATTTTTCCCTCATTTACACCATGAGGTGAAATTTTGTTCAGACATTATCTGAGGATGAATCCTACATGTACTCACTTTAGTGACTTTTGTGCCACCAGCAAAAGACTAATTGATTTATGGACAAATCATTGCAGCTTTGTTTCCATTAACCTTTGTGTTTAGAGCCAGTTAGCAATTGTTGGTTAAATGCTAATATGTTAGCCTAAAGTGAATATGGTGAAAAAAGCCAAGATTATACCTGTTAAACATCAGCTTGTCAGCTCAAAGCACAAGCCTCACAATTGCTAGCAAAGCAAATGGACTATACCTGTAGCTCAGGTACAGCTGGCCCCTTCTCTGTACATGCTCCTGTGTATCTTGGAAGAGGGTAGGGCAGGACCAGTGGGTACGGACTCAAAACACTCTTGATGTCGCACTTAGAAGGTTGAGCTTCTTCCCTGGACATGGTGACCTGATCCAGAACCAGGAAGTTATTATTTGGCGTCCAGACGGTGCGTGTTTGCGGCATGAAGGGTGGGCGCTGGAACATCAGGGTCACAGACATTGCACCCAGGGTCACTAGGTCAAAACTAGAGTTAAATAAGAGTAAAGCAAAGTAAGGCTGGAGGAAGACTGGGAAAACAGATGTACAGTATGTGTATTTTTTGTTAGTGTCTCTACCTTCCATCCTGTCTACTTATAGTGTAACCATATTCAGGATGCTGTGGGAAGGTGATGTTGACTCCAACAAGAGGAGAGCCATCCTGCAACACGACACTACCTCGAATCACTGCTACCCGGCTGGCAAAACAAAGAAGCAAGGAGGGAACAAGAGAGAAGGAGACACACAAAGAGAGGGGAAAGACAGGCTTACAATGATGGAGAACATAATCATTGTTTGAAGAGAGAGGTATATTGTGAAACGCCAGCCAAACGACCTTGTGTGTAAAGAAAAAGCAACTGCATTTATTCTACTCAGTACAATACCCTTCTTTAACACAGAGAAATCTGCTAGAGATTGCCAGGATACAAGGACCATAAATATAGCTTCACCCACAGTAAAACCTTTCAGCACCTTGTCATGTAAAGAACAAAAGTTCCACATCATGTTTATAATACAGTGACAGAGGTACCTGCAGCAAAAAGGCTGTGTTGTTCTTAATATAGCCCTCAAGTCACATCTCTATCTCAAAATATTGAAATATTCATCTTTGCGGGTAAAGTGTGAAATACACTGCTTAGACCTGAAATAATTGCTGAACAGGTCAAATGAAGACAGATGTAGAGATAAACATGTGTTGTGCACACACACACGAACACACACACACAGTTTCACTGATGGAACCGATCTGTTACTCCACAAGAGGGATAAATGAAGGATAGTGAGGTTTCTCCAGGTGGCTGCATTACCCCATTTGTTACGCCTGTCCTGAAAGCTGCCATTGATTTCCCCTCTGAAAAAACAGCCACATAATTAATTTATTTGTTTATTCCACAAGTGAAGAAGAGAAAAATCGCTTTTTGTCATTTTTTTCAGAGATGTATGACTTCTTGTTTTCCAAACCGATCTTTCTAGGTTGTCATTGTGCTGGTGAGATGTACAGTATTGCCTGTTAGATGGCAGTGAGAGGCCACTGAAAATGTTATGGTGACGCATTTATGACGGGTGTAACTGACACATTAAGCATCAATATGTAACATACATACTCTGCAGTTGTAACCAGACGTTGATACTGGAGGATAAAACACTACCGTGTTACTGAGAATCTCCAGGGAAACACAGATACAAAGGATGTGTGCACAGACACCTGGAAAATTAAACACATTAATACAGATGTATTTATGACACCATCTATCTACTGCTTGTGTCTTTAAACATGCTGTACACACAAGAAACTCAAGGACACAGACATACAAAACAAACACATGAAGGGATTCAAACCCAGCCACACAAAGAGTAAACAAGCACATACCTGGTATCAAAGGGCACATCACCAGGGAGAGTGTGTGTGGCCGCCTTGCCAAGGAGGAAGCGTATGCGGCGGTAGAAGCTGTACGTGTGTGTGCTGGTTGGTGAAGGGGGTGCGGTTGGGGGCTGTGAGCTATGCTGCAACAGGGCCAAGGGGTCGGCTGAGCCATGACACAGAGGGTCAGAGCCACAACTTAGCTGCTCACAGCAGTCTGGGTCAACACAGTCCATCAGGCCATCTAAAACGGACAGAAAATTGCAAATAGTAAAAACTGAAATAAAATGGTTACAAATAAAATACAATACACATTCACAGACAAACAATGTTATGTGAGGATCCTTTAGTTTACAAAGTTGATATACACAACACATTAACATCTTTATTGTGCTCAGTTAATAAAGGATGTAATAGATTTAATTAACTAAGCTGCTGAGAACACATTCTTTTTCTAAAGGCCAAAGCACTGCAGACCCCTGCAGCAAAAAGGCATGAATAGGACACCATAAAACCTCAGAACTGCCAGGAACTAACTTTTGCATGGCTGGCTGGTGAGAAACTGTGCTGGAGATATCTGATCTACAAGTATGTATCAACTTTACTACAGGTATCCATCAAATGGCATTAGAGCAATCAATGCACAAATACAGCATCTACCGCTATAAATCAGACCTGAATCACCAGCATTATTTGGATGTGATCCGTAAAAGTCTGATGTAAACAATGGACCGCGGGTACACACCAAGGCAGCAGGAGCCAGGATAGTATTTGTGTCCTATTTCAAGCCTGTTTCTGAAAAGGCAGGAAACAGTGCTGACATTTAAATGCATCTGACCACAGAGCAGAGAGCTAAAGGCCAACAATATTCTATTATAACCTCCTCCAACAAAGGTAGCATCGTACAATGGCTGATTTCCATAAGATCCACCACTTCAACTTGGAAGAAGACTATTAATTGAATTTCTTTCATTAAAAGAACACAAGTGTCTTTTTTTATGTAGACATGGTTGTTAAAGATTACACAAAGAACAGCCCAGTAAAATGTAGATTCTGAACATATGCAATACATATAAATATGTATTTAAATGTAATTTTGCTGCCTAGTGCCTGGAATAAATTGTGTTTTTTCATGAGCAAGAACAATACATACGCTCCACTCTCCCATCCAGGCAGAATAATTGAAACTCGCTCTTCAAAGTTCCTCTTTATTCTCTGATTACGTGTGATAGCATCTTTCCATCTCTGTCTATCTTCAGAGACAAAAAGATTGCTCTCAGAGAAGTCTATGAGAGTCTGCAATATATGTGCCAATTAAGGGAGATGGCTGAATTGTGCTTTTCAGATTATGGCATTTGAAAAGCTGTGCACAGAGGTGGAAGGATAGAAAGTTAGGAGGATGTATAAATGGTCTCCATAAGGCTGTATTAGTCTTTCCCTAGCATAATCATCCTTGAACTGAATGGTTTGACACATACAGCACAGACACTTGAGGAAGTATATCAATATTCATATGGTTGTATAATATCATATTGAATGTATATATTGAATTCTCTTTTTGCATATAGTGCCATATTATCCCTTCGTTCCACCGCCCACTCACCACCTTAACCTCTACTTAACCTGCTCATTTGGAGAGAAAGTTAAGTTTAATGTGATACTTAATCAAATCTGCACATATGTGTGTTTTGAAGGTAGTCCAGCCATTTAGTAAAACACCTCCATAATGCTGGATGACTCACAAGAGGTCCTTACTTTTAGTCCCAAAACACGTTACACAATGCCACTCAAAGGCACCTTTCTGCAAGATCCTAAATTCCCTAAATAAAAAAGGAATAATTAAACACTCTGGGAAGCACCAGTCTATGATTTCTTGCCGAGAGTTAAGACGTCGAGACTGACAGTCTTCTTGCATTTATCTATTTAGTATAAGGCTGCAGTCAGCACCCAGCAGGCTTATCTTAGCAAAAAGACACAGCTAACACAACTAACAAAATCTGCCTACCAGCACATTTAAAACTCACTAACATGCTGTATGTCGTTTTCTGTAATTAGTGGTTTTACAGGGACTGGCAGCCAGACGGTCAACAATGAACTACATTCAACTATCATTTTTAATTTGAAACATTTTAATAGTCAGTTGTTCAGGTTCAGGAAGCCTAAAGGTTATGTTGATCTATATAACCTGTTTGCTTTTGTGGTTTCCCCTTTTATTGGATGTGAACACATCTGTAGCCTTGACAAAGCTTATCCAAAGACACAGACCATATCATACAACTGTTTTCAGTCGCTGAGTAATACACCCAGTGACCTATAAACGCAACGTTTATGTGTAAAATTAGTAGAATGCTCCTTTAAAACGGGGCTAAATAGGAAAGGGCTCAGTTTATTTTAAAGTGTGACTGAATTAAGAGATTATCATACTCATATAAAATGTGTAAATTTATTATGTGTATAATTTGACTATTATTTTATTGTTATTATTTATTCCCTAAACACCAAAGATGAAATACACATTAATAACAAAAATATATTCACAGCAATGAAATAGAACATAATCCATTAATACAATACATCAACACCAGTGCCTACACTGTTGGCAGGCCACAGTCTATTTGCTATGACTTGTTCCATTTATTCAGCCCCTATTTTATAGTCCACAAGACATTTTTTTGCATGTCTCTGAGGTTATAATCCAGAGTGAGGGCCTGTAATTCGTGTTTTGAGCAGTCATCTACTCTGACTTTTTGAAGTGTTGGCTCAGTGAGCCATGCAGCTTTGGTAAACAATGCGCAGGAAAAAAAAAAAAGGTTACATTGCAGCTATCAGCATCCCACACAACCGTAAAAAAGTGACTACAAAAACGTATGTATGTGTTTGAGGTTTCCAACTGCTGTGTGCACTGATTCAAATGCCACTCATCACAAAGTATGGAACCACACATACGCACACACAATCACGCACACACACACGCGCAAAACAAGTAAGCTTTTCTACCAAACAAAAGCGACACTACCTTGTTTGCAATGATGGATTACAGCACTGGCTTAACAGGCATGTCCATAATGGATATTTGATGGAGTTTCAAAGTGAATGGGCACTGTTGAAAACAATGTAATATTGCAACATATTCTGAAAAGAGGCAAAGAGTTGTAGATGAGACTGAAATGGTTGGGAAATTACTGTAATGAGCACAGATCCTGTGAAATGTTCATTCTCATCACTTCACCTGAGGATAGAAAAACAGAGCTATGAGGCTGAGCGACACACACCCCTCACCTGTCTTCAAACAACTCATAACCAAAGAAGCAGAAAAAGAAGCAGTGTGATTTGCTGTATTTAGACTTGTGAAATTTTCGGAAAGCCTTTTATCCTAGCAGGTGGTATGCATATTAGACATTTTGCTGTGATAAGAGGAAAAACAGACAAGCACACTTGCACACACATTCAATTCATATTCAATATAATAATGACCAGCAGGACTCTACAGGAGTCTCAGCAGGACTGGGACGTCACAGAGGGATGAAGGGGAGGAACAATGAGGCAGATTTTTCAGCAGGAGAAACACAAGGAGATGTAATGGAAAGGAAAAGACAATCTGCCAGAAAGACTGAAATAAAAGTGGTAGGAAAGAGAAAAAGAGATAGAAAATGATAGATGATGTTAGAATGTCACCTCCATCGTTGTCTGTTCCATCACTGCAGTCAGTTTCCATGACAACGCTGCATCCAGGCCCACTCCATCCAGCCTGACAGACGCAACGCCAGCCGCTCTGCTCCAGGGTACAGCGCCCATGCCCGCTGCACAACCCTGGGCAGCCGTCTGTAAGGGTTTGCCCCAAATAGACGTGCAAACACACACACACACAGAAACACACACACATACAATTTGGCATTTTTGAGCATGTTGGATGAGTGGAATGTGAAATTAAAAAAAAGATAAATTACCTTTCACTACGACATCCAAATCATGAGTAACTGTGGAGAACAAAAGTGAGAAATGGCTAAGAAACAGCAGTTGTAAATGGAAATTGTCCCAACAACAATGTCACTTTTTTATCTATTAATCATACTAATTTAAATATCACAAGGAATAATTAAACACTCCCACATGCACTAACACACTTCGCACCAATGTTACAGTGCTCTCCCTCCCAGCCAGGCTGGCAGATGCAGGTCCCATCGTGGCACTGGCCGTGTTCTTCGCAGCGAGGATGGCACGCTCTCTGGTCGCACGCGGCGCCAATCCAGCCCTCTTCGCACTGGCACCGGCCCTCTGAGCAAACACCGTGGCTGCCACATGGCACCGGGCACAGCTCTGCCGAACAGGTGGGTGGGAATATACGTGAGAAAAAAAGCGTGTAAGTGAGAGGGAGAGAGAATGAGAGGGAGGGGAACAGATGGAGGAATTGAGCGTTGGAAGAAAAGAAAAGGTAATAGAGGCACAGGGGACACTGAGAGAAGGAAAGTTAAAGTAAAAAAAAAAAATCTGAATTCGGGGTGAGCCCTCGGATATAGGTAAAAGAAAAAAACAAGCAATAGAAGAGGATAACCTCAGAGACTAAAAAGTCTACTTTCTCACAATACACAATCTTCCCACCTCTAATAGCTGAGCTCCCTGAAGGAGGGGAAGAGTGAATAGACTCATAATAACAGCCAAATGATTTGTATTTGCACCGCATATTTAAACTACAGGGACTCCAATTCAGCTCTATTATTCTTCTTTGACATTTTGATCAGATTTGTTGGGTATGTTAATACCCTTTTTCTTTTTCATCATCTCTCCATCTTTGTCTCTGTCAGCTTTCTCTTTTCTGTATCCCCTTCCCTCCCTCTCTCAGGCAACATCTTTTAAAATTTCTTTCCTTGTCTTTTTGTCTATTTCCTTTTTCTTTGCACTCCTCGCCATCTAACACACTCTCTCTGCAGATGGAAAGCCTCATCCATCAGTAAAGAGAGCAAAGTGCTGGAGGCACACAAAGACTACTTATCCAGCTGCAGTAAAAAGTTATTTCAATTTAAATATACATAGCATGAAGAAGGAGAAAAAAGTGGATTAAAGTTGGAGAGTTTTTCAGCTCTCTATTAGAATTACATTAGCTTAGCTATGCTTCAACAAGACCAGGATGTGGAATTGCTGGGTCCTTTTGATTAAAAGCCCGGCAGGTAGAGAGAGGCCACTCATATCTCTGATATTCAGCCACGGTCTATCATTATCATGGGCTATATCACTATAATAAGGCACGGACACACCTGAGAGCAGGAGCTAATACCAACTGCCTGCAAATCATTGGTGTACGTGGTAAAGCCGATCCTGCTCAAAACACGCATTAACTTAGCGTGGTGGAAACAAAGGAAAGTCAGTCTTATAATGGCTATTTTCCTCCCTGTCAGCTCACACTGCAAGGACGAGGACACTTTTCTCACTGTGTGCTGCAGAGAGGACTGCACTCTATATTTTAGATACCACAGCGTGCCGGGGCACGCGCTTTGCTCGTCTCCTACAGTGGCTACCTCGCTGCCTTCCCTTTACAATCAAATATATATTTTAATCAGCATAGATCTGCTGTGTATTTTAGTGGGTGGAGTTAACTGAGTGCAAAGAAACGTCAAGGTAGTTGTAGATGTAAGAAGTCTTTTACAAGTATATTTAACAATCTTGCAGGAACTAATATTTAGTGTACAGATAAATGGATATGCAATAAACATCAGCAAGCTTTTAAATGCCAAGCTGAATGCTCCTCAGCGTAGCAGTTGCTGAAATGCCTTGCGGCAAAGTGGTAACAGAAGCCTCTTTTTTTTTTTGCTGAAGGGAACATGTGTGTGCAGGAGCATGTGTGAGTTACAGTATAAATGCACAGTAAAGTGTGTGATGGTGCCAGGGAGGGCTGCAGAGTGCGGCCGTCAGAGAGACATGATGGGAAATCTCATTTACGACCAGCATGAAGAAAGTGCAAAAACGCACATGCAAAAACACACGCGCATGCACACACACACACACACACACACACACACACACACACACACACACACACACACACACACACACA
>JAUYWH010000002.1:5600556-5686479 GCA_034779795.1 Ctenopoma multispine
CACACACACACACACACACACACACACACACACACACACACACACACACACACACACACACACACACACCCATATGTAGTGCCCCAATTCATATTTCTCTCTCATGTCTATCAAATCCCCAGAAAATAGTATCTGGCAAGACCATGTGTGTAACAAGAACACTGGCAAACTAGAGATGTGCACTTGCAATTTTCAGTGTTTTCTCTGCATTTGAACAATAATCCTCAGGTCTTACCAGTGTAGCAGTCTGGCCCTGTCCAGTTGGGCTGGCAGGCGCAGGTGTCTGACTCAGGGAGATAGGTGCCATGTCCTGAACACTGCTCCTGACAGGCTGGCAGCGGGTCGTCGCAGCTCACTCCTGCCCAGCCTGCCGAGCACACGCACTCCCCGCGCACACACACGCCGTGCCCGCTACACTGAGGGTCTACACAGTCCACTGCAGAGAGAGGGAGGACGAAAGGAGAAGCAAGAATGAGTCAGAGGTGAGGGGAGGGAGTGAAAGGGTGGGGTGTGTTGGGGGGGACACGCCTGTCTCATTATAATCATCAGTTCACCGAGTATGAAAGCAGTGTTCTTTGCATCCCATCCAGGAGTTAACCACCCCAGCCACAGTCCCTGTATCTGTTCCACAACATTACACTTCATAGGACACTTAGAACTGAGGCTTTGATAAGGGGTGAAATGGGTTGGTTTGTGTGTGTGTATGTGCCTGTATGTGTGGCCTGGTGGTCTGCGTTACGCTGTGTTAGTGTGTGTAATTACAGCTCTGAGCACTGAGCCAAAGCTCAGCACAGTTCAGTTCAGTTCAGCTCAGCTCAGCTCCGCTGCTCAAGGTCAAACATCTGATTTAGTCTCTGCTGGCCCAAATACTGGAGGCAACAGCAGGGCGATCTTTAGGACAGCTGTGCCATCAGGTTATGATTAAGTGTAGACATCATAATTTTATTAAATACTAAGGCTTTGTTTGTTTTTGCTAATTGCTACTGAGTGATTTTACAGTGGACATCTGGAAGTGGAGGATATGACAGTGCCTAACCCGTACTTTCCTCTACAAGTGTAAGATGCCTCAGTTACCTGAGTCACATCGCTGCCGTACGAACACTAGACTATTGGCTTTCACAACTTTCACTTGGGTCCTGGCAAACAGTATATACACGTGATCTGTTCTTTTTAAGTAATGTTGTTTTAGAAGAGGTCCTATTATCTATATTCCTATGATAGTTATTTTTTTGTTTCTATCTGGGATTAACATTTTTTGAGGTTTTGCAACAAGGGCCTCCTTCATGCTTTGGATTATGTAAACACAAAGTCTAAATTTGTCAAGGACACTAGCTCACCCTTTTTCACCCTACATTTGTTTATGTTTTGCTGAATTTGCACCATGAAAAGTCAAGTTGTATTGGCTACAAGCAGTTCCTGTTTGTACTAAACTATGTTCAGAAAACAATCAGCTAGACTGCTTTTCATACCACACAGGAAATCTCACTTTGATGTGAAATGGATTTGAGACTGAAGATCTAAAGTTATACGGAGAGTGTGCGGTTTTTGTTTTTTTTTTCAAGATGAGAAGTTCAGTGGAAGTTCAGTGCATTTCAATTTGCCACTGACATTGTCAGTTTAATGCTGTAATCTGACTAGAAGAGCTGCAAATGACCTTTGTTATACATTTTTAACCCAACTGATAAAAACTGGCCAAATTCAATACAAGCAGAAAACACAACACTATTTTCAAATCCAGCAGACGTAAAGCATTGTCCGCCATTACATGTTTCTGTATATCTAATGAGTTTTAAATCTGGTCTTTGAGATTTCATTGAGATTTCTCAAAAATTCTCCCTAAACAGACTCAATTCCACTCTGTCCTCCAGAATGTCATTGACGTAAAGCCTTCATTATTCATGAGAAACCTACTCTGATTGGCTGGAGGAGCTGCCTCCACTATCACCTTATAAGTAGGTGGGTGTGACATCACAATAGGTGCAGTTTCAACACTGCTCACTCTCCAGATGGGAGATTAAAATATTTATGAAATGAAATAACTAACTGACCACGGAAACAGCAAAACAAGGCTCCAATGTGTTTATTAGCTAGTTGTTATTTGGTGCTGGGCAGGCTGAAAATGACCTGCTGGGATGACAAAGCAAAAATGCTAAAAACATTGTTTATGTTGTGGAAATTCCTTTTTATGTTTGAGAATATTTCACTGAGGAATAAAAAAACTTTGGTCTTTCTTCTCTTCTCTAATCTAAAAAAAAGAATGTTAGCCTTTATACACTTATTTGGACTGACAGCCTAAAGAGGATGAACCATTTGATTTTAAAAGTATTGAGCATAACTTTAAATTCAGGGTTTAAAAACGTATTGCAATGTTTTGAAAATAAAAAATCATTTATCTGTGCTGTCATATCATTATGACAAGAGAATACTTACCTTGTTCACAGTTAACCCCTTTGTAGGCCGAACTACAAATGCAGATTCCCTGGATGCAGGAACCATGGTTGGAGCAGGTGGGGTCGATACACTGACCTTCCTCCACATTACACTCTGCTCCCTTCCACCCTGCCAGGCACACACACCTTCCTTTCTCATACACGCCGTTACCGCTGCACAACACAGGGCATGAATCTGTGAACAGGACAAACACAGGTTACACCCACATACCTAGTAGTATGTACAAACACAGACACAGACACACACACACACACACACACACACACACACCGCTGCAGTATATTAGCTGGAAGACCGCAGTAACCTACAGTGAGTGGGGCTACGCTCTCTTATCTCAGCTAGTGCGCGGATTCAGCAAATCCCAGCAGCCTCTGTCTCCCTCTCTTTCTCTCAGACACACACGCACATACATATACACTCTCCAGCTTATCCCTCACGCTGTTTCAATTTACTCAAGCACCACCTGAGCCTGGCTACCACGGCAACCCAGGAATTGTAGAAAATCCCCCCAACGTCACCTCACTCGCTCTGAACAGGCCGTGAAAACAATTGTGAAAACGGAAGATTAGGAAGGAGAGCATTAGGGGTTTACAGAATGAGGGTGGAAAGCACTGCTATCTCCACACAGTTGTGATGCAGTAATGTAATGACAACCAGGTAGAAAAAAGCAAGCGAGTGTCTGATGACGGACTGACAGTTACACGTTCCTCCCCTTCAGTGTAGAAGGTATGGCAGCATGGGACTTTAAATGGATTAGATCCAGAACCATCGCCTTTTGTTCTGACATGATTTGCAATGAAGGCCCGGTGCATTCATGCATGCGGGCATGTGTTCTGTGTTTGTTTGATCTTTCGTTAAATCGAACACTCTGCACCCCAACAGTCATGAATTCACACTTTACTTTTTTACAAGTCCTGCCAGAACTTGCCGTCTAACTTTTCAACCTGAGAATATAATAACACGAGCAAATGAGCAAAGAAGAGAGAAACATATGAATAAATAATGAGCATAAATAAATCATAGGATATGATATCGTATCACCTGTTTTTACACAATGAGACAGATAGAGCTACAATCATTTTACAAAGAGGGACAGAGGGAGAGAGTCAGAAAGGGATAGTGAGAAGACAAAGTGGCAGACAGAAAGGAAGGAATCACATAAAGAGACAGAAAGAGAGAAAACATGAAAGAGAGACAGGGGAGAGTAAATATGAATTTAAAAGATGTCCATGAAAAGACCAAACCCTGATATAATTCATTCCTCTGTGACAGGAGAGGATTTCATTGTGGATCGTTTTTACTTGGACACAATAAATTCACAAACATACATTTCTTTAGTCTCGATTTGATCAGCACAGTACCAGAGTCATGTCACACTTCCTGATCAGCACATGTATTGTGTTGTGTTCTCTCTTTAATAGAAATAGTATTTTCATTTGTTCATTAGCACCAGTTGCTTCTATTCTAAGTTTTAAACACTTATGCATTTTCTGTCAATAAAAGTCAACACTTTTTCTGCAGATATTTCACATTAAAAGTGTTTGTCATCTCTCCTCTATACATAGCCTGAGTTTGATGTAAATGTTTTCCTGAGGACAAAATATTTGCTTTTAGTGAGCTTGCTTATTCCATTACGCAGACAATCTTAGTTTTTTTATAATTGTTTATTTTGTCCTGCACCTGTACCCAACTTGAGTTGTATGTGCATGCTTTCTACTGTTTTTTTATGCCAGCAACTCTAAGCCACTATAACGCCTCAATGAGAATCATCGCTGGAAGAAGTGTTGAGGTTTACTGACTATAGCTTAACATGGTTTCAAAAACAGCAGAATAGAAAATAGCTAGCAAAAGAAGATGGCAAGTCTATTTCTGTTAAATAAAAAAAGCTCATTGCAGCAAAGAAGTGAATACATCTGACTGTGTACTGGTGTTATTTGTGCTAGTAAACTGAAGTGATCCAGATCACAGGTAATCATAAAGAAATGCTGAGTTCACTGAGTGCAAGACAAGAATAAAGGATCGTTCCTATTTAGAATCACAGCAGAAAGTACTGGTGCAGTAAATATCTACAGGTGCACTGAATATGTAATAACGCACTGATGAAAATGGTCCCTTGATAATGCACTTACACTTACATCTTTTTAGGGTTGTTTGCTAAGAACTACGTTGCCTAGTTGTTTATAAAGTTATGGAGCCTTTCAAAAACAAGAATTACAAGGCACCTTAACGGGCTAAGTCACAGACAGTGTAGGCTAGTAAGTTTTCAGGAACTGACTTAAGCATAGTTGGGCTTAGTTATTACATGAGAATTACAGAATAATAGCAGCTTGTAATTCTCACCTTTGGCACAGTCAGGACCCAAGAATCCAGCGAAGCAATGGCAGTGTCCCGCCACGCACTCTCCATTTCCATTACAGTCTGTGGAGCAACCGTCCATTGAGTCTGCACAACCACACACATTCTAGTCAGAGTTACAACGTATTGGGATAAAAAAAAACAAAAAAACTTGAAAATATTCCACATGTAACTCCATAAGCTGGCATAGCTTTCTGTTATTGAATGAGAGATCTGATAAGCAATGGATGGCTCCCCAGACGCAGGAGCTATATTAGATTAGTCTGATCCAGCTGCTATCACTCTCTGGGGAACGGCCAAGCACTCACTTACACTCAGTAGCACTAAGCACATTATACTGCATTACAGGTTGGAAACACACAAAGCGCAAATTTACAAACATCAAGGCTTAATCAACAAACTGTTTTACAACGATGCAGTTTGGAACGAGATGGAACAACATAAAATCTGACATTGAATGCAGAAGTTAGTGGAGAACGGGTAATACTGTGTCGCCACAGTGGCTACACTTTGAGCATGGTGAAAAATCAATGTGATGCTTGTTCCCAGTAGCGCTTTATCACATCTGAATACATGTGTTTCATCATGTTCTTCTATGAGCTATATGCATCATCATTTTTCTTCCATCAGACTTCAATTAGCTGCCTTCCTTTTACCGGTGTCCTTTTCTCCCATTGATATGTCCATCATGTCAGATCTCATTCTCTGGCTACAGACAGCATGGCAAAGATAAAGAGGGAGTGCACTTTCATGCTTTTAGAGCATTATATAAGCCTGTGAGCTCCGTCAGCTCTCCTTGAGATGGAAGATTCTGGTGGTGAAGTACCCAGAGCCTGGAGTTGGGGATCTGAATTGTGCTACTGGTTGTCTAGTGAGAGAAAAGCTCTATCTAAGGTAGTAGATAGAGTAATTAAAATGTGTGTCAAAGATATCAACCCTTTCTTGACCCTGTGCTGTCCTGCTTGGCTCCTCTGAAGGACGATCGACTCTGGAGTCAAACCACTGCAGTCCCACGGCTCGCTCTGTTCAGGGAGCACGGATGACAAATCCTTCAGTGAAACGGCTCGCGCGCGCACAAACATTCACAAACACAAGCGTGCAAAGTTATTACGTGACACCCGCCTTGAGGCGCCTGTGACACATGCTAATGAGACAGGCCCTGCCAGTAGCCGGCAGCACGGCCTTATCCTCCACTGCAGCGCATCACTACAGAAACCAAAGTCATTTTCACCTCCATCACCTGTCATCGTCACACCGATGGAGAGGAGGAGTGGCAATCATCTCTTCTCCCACACAGTCAGGGGGGCCTCACAAACCACTCTCCATATGCGTCTCTTTCTTGCTCTTGAAAAAAGCCTCACAAACTCCAATATTGTATCTGGCACCTGACACATGCAATGAACAAAAACTCATCTGCAAGGTCACAGAGTGCTTTTTAATCCAGAGGAAGTGAGTGATCCGTCAGAAAACGTACAGGGCTGTAAGATGCAGGGTTGTAACAGTGATATAAGCTCCCTATCTTTCAGGTCAGTGTCTCAACTATAAAATCTCCAGGCAATTAACAGCTAATGTATGAACAGTCATGTCTTTATTTGTTACAGTACATAATGTGTGTGTGTGTGTGTGTGTGTGTGTGTGTGTGTGTGCGTGTGTGCGGGCATCTGTGGAACAGCCACTCGGTTCTTTCCCCTGACTAAACCCTTCCCTGTTAGAAATCACTCAAGCCATAAGTTATTGCAGTTAAATGCTATTATAAAATGGGTGCTTCCAGCCAAGTGATCTGATTGGTCAAATAAGCATTCCAATTGTACTTTATGAGCCTGTAAAGTTTCAGCCATGCTTTATGACCCTTGGGCTTAATGAAAAAAAAAAAAAAAAGCTCAGCTAACCAGAAGAATCCAGTTGCTAGCTAACCACTTTTTTTTTGTTTAGCAACTCAACTATTTTGATCCACATGTCTACATGAATTTTCTTCTTATATTTTGTTGGCCATTGTGTGAAAAATATAATATTCGAGAGGACGTGCGATGACAGGTGAAGTATAGCAATTATGCATAATTAATAGCCCTGCAGAAAGCACCACTCTCTGCCTGTGTACAGGCTGAGGAGAATTAAAGAAGATGGGGATGGAGTTGGTGGTGGTGAAATGGCAGAAATCATTAAGGCAGAGCTTTTGAGGGTCACAGGCAAATGTCAATAACAGTGGAGAAGGAAAAAAGTTTTTATCTACAGTTTTGGAAAATAATTCACATTATAATATCTATTTTAAAATCCGTTCTCTAAAGTGTTTTTTTCTTTTTTTTTCCACACGTTCACTGTATGTGACTATTTATACATGACATAATCACTAAGACATGACTGTAGTATACTGTGTATACATATCAGTTTACATTACAGTATATATATCAGCATATTTTCTGTCCTACTCAGCAGCAGCAGCAGCAGCAGCAGCAGTGCTGAATTAAGATGTAACTGAATGCTCTGTGTCTGTGAGACTGTCTGTTGTGCATAGATGAAAGAACTACATAATATCTTCTGACTGATACAGGTCAGTTACCAGCTGACCAAACACACAGGGATTTGAAATCTTTCTTCTTCTCACTTTTATCAAGATGATGATTATTGTGATTATCCATGAAAGTGGTTTCTGTCTAATTTAACCACACAGCTCATTACCTTTAGTATCATGTTTTACATACAGTACCCCCCCCCCCCTTTCTCTGAAAACAAGCGTATTTATGCACAACAGCTACATTCATCATACATCCATTTCATGGATTGTTTTCACGTTATTTGTGTTCTTGTATTTTCTTTCTTGTGATAGTCTACATTGTATTGATTTTACTTTATTTTATTTATTCATTATTACGACGGTCTTTAGTTTTGTTCTTATTTATACTCTCAGTTTCATGTATCCAGTTACAGTTTGCTTCGGAAAAGCTCAGTTTCCCGAAAGAGATCATCTCATTGCTCCCTCCCCTCCCCACACAGCTCCTCTCTCGGGCTACGGCATACTGTCTCTTATTAGAATTTATTGTCCTGTAGCTCAATGGTTTTGATTTTCTGCCTCCGAAACAATGCAGTGTCTGTTTGTAACCCTCATTAGAGGTGTAAATGGGTAGTGAAATGAACTTTGACATCAATCCATTAATAATATTTTCCTCTTTCAAGCCAAATCACTTGATTAATTATTTGAAAAACCTAAGCGGACTAAAGGCTGCTATTCTGAGCCCATCTGTTGTGTCTGTATTTGTTTTGATTATTGAAGAGAGGAAAAGAGAAAAGGAAAGTTAACTTTCTGTAAACACCGCTGGCTCCAAAATATGCAACTGAAAATAGATCTGGTGTATTCCAGATTTTACCGACAGCTCACGTGTCAACAAATGTTTGACAGCTCTGAAATAAAATCTGTGTTTAGCTGTCACATGCTGTCACTCATTATATAAAGCACTCTGTCGACACAACAATGAAAGATGTCATCAGTGCAGTGTTTTGGCATTGTGGAGCTTTTTCCTGACTGGCTTACAACTTGGGCCTAAGACATTGCTGATGCATATTTAGCTTATACATATCGAGAATGTTCTTTGCAATCTTCCTGATTTACTGAACAACACAAAGACAAACGCATCGCACCCTTTAAACAGCCATTATCAGTTTGTCAGTTGGGCCATAGATATGAGTTAGTGGGATCCTACTCCACCTCCTAGTTAGCTCAATACGCCACTATCATGCAGTGAATCTTTGTTGTCATGCTTGCAAAAATAAATCCAGAGTGTACCAGGTTAAGGCTCAAAAACGAAAAAGAGGAGCTGGGTTAAATAATGACTATCTGTACTGCCTGAACTTCTCACTAATTATAAAGTGGGGCTGTCACACTCTCAATCTGTTTGACAAACTTAAACAACAGGTGACAGAAGTACTCACAAAGAACCATCAATGTTCTCCTGCTACTTTGCGAGTACTTCCCTTGCCTGTTTTTGGGTTTAGTTATAAGGTATCAATGCACCTTACAGGCAGGCGGGTGAAGTTTGAACTTACTCAAGTATAATTACAGTTAACAATCATGTAAAGTGGCGCTAACGTTCGAAATGGCTGTTTCATCACACATTGCGTGCGTTGCTATGTTACCTGTCTGTTACACAAAAATGAGTCCTCTCATGATGTTACCTTGCTACTACATTTCCAACCACTTTTTGTTATCGCAGCACTGTATTCTCTTAAACACCAATGGACAAAGTGGGAGTGCAGAAACTGCCCTGGTAATTATCGACTTGTCTATATTCAGCCACGTACTCTTGCATTATTCACATCCTTCAATTTACACTTCCTTCCGTGTGTGTCATAGCAATGAGCTGCAGTTAGCAAGCCCTGTCATTACTGCAGGAGCTGTCCTCCCCTTTCTAACTGCTGTCTCTTGCCATGCCTAGCTCACTCTCATAATAGGAAAAGTTCCTTGCAAATGTCAGTGACTTTCAAACCACTCTCGGCCATGTTTTCTGCATATCAACAAATGAAAGGGAAGAGAGGACGAGATTGGAGTAACCCTTACAGATACAAACATTGGAATGCACACGATAAAACTCCATACCGGAGGAGGACAAATATTAATGGCAACATGAAATGGATTTAGGAAAAAGAAATTCGACTATTTTCAGTGAAGCTGTAATAATCCACCTCACCTATAGGAGTGCTGTGGAGTAACACTTGCTCCAGATTACGTCCATCATTGTAGAGAGCAACGTGCCAGGTGCCAGGGTCCATGTACTCGATGAAGCCTGTTTCTTGGAGGCCACTCAGCAGCAGGCCTTTGGGAGCTTTGGCAGTCGAGATGGGATCAGTCAAGGACCTGGGCAGTGCCTTCCCATCCAGCAGTTTCACAAAGTCGAACTGAACACAATGCAGTAACAGCAGTACAGACAACAGCAATTTCATCCAGGTGGAATGAGCAAGACAGGAATTCATAAAACCTGCATAAAGGCAATTCAAACCTTGTATAGTGGTGTGTGGCCGGTGTGAGCAGTGTGAGACTACAAACTGAATGCTATTGAAGAACTACCTGCACATAAGAAACGTTGTGGAATAATATTAGTTGTAACAGATGTGAAATGGGAAGTCACAGGAAGGAAGGGAAATCATCACCCATGGCAGCTCATGCCTCCAACAGACATGTTGCATAGCAGTTGGTTCAGCAACTTGACGTGCTGCTGCTGGCTTGGGCAGACTTTACCACCCAGGTTTTCAAATGGAACACACTATTATTTCATCTGTCTAAACCTTTCTCTGCTTCTTTCTCACCCTCTTTAACTTTCCCCACCACCCTCCTCTCTCCCTCTCATCCTCTCCATTCTCAAACCTCCTTGAACTAGCAAGCACTCTGTGAGTCTTATTCCCCCTGAGGGCTGTGTGTCACACTAGTGTCAAAAACAGCTAATTAGACCTCTTCATGCTGGCGAGAGCAGGGGCACACTGATGTTAAAAAGCAGATGACTCAGTGTGTGTTGTATTTTTGTCTGTAGACGTGCTTCTTGCATGGCACAATGCTCTTCTAAACGTACGTATTCGCGTGTGCCTTATTGTTTCTTCTGAGTTCGTCCGATACTATATCCACACTAAGCCTACTAAATCAGAAATCTCTGTTTCCTAGCGATAACGACGCACATCCACATATTTAAAGTCAGATTTGTAAAGATTTCTGTCCATGTGGCAAAATCTCTTCTTCTTCCTCCTTTTAAGCTCAGCTTACAACCTGAATTTGATAATGGGACACACACAGCCTGATTACTCTCCAGTCTGAACAAGAAAAACCTCTGCTTTCCATCAACTCTGAGACGGTACTTTAATTTCAGCTAAAGTCACAAGATAATTGCTCTCATTTATATATTTTCTGCTGTTGTTAACACGTATAAAATAGTGATTTGTTTGTTGTTACTAAACAACTGCTGAACTGAGACGTCGATCAAATCATTATTTTATTTTCTTAAACCTCTTTCACAAAACAAGCATAAATACATTTCAGCACCTGCACTGTTTAAATGGTTTAACTGATATTTTAAAACGGGCACTTAGAGGTTAGAAGCTTAGAGGTGACAAGTAGGAGCTTGTCTTATTTGCTTTATTGTCACACAACCCCTGATCTGTTGGAGCAGGTATATGTCTGTTGGGTTTTGTGCATTGATTTTGGCAGAAGTTAGTCAGCTACTTACCAAAATAGCAAGGTAGACATGTGGCTATATTGTGGTTTTTACCAGTCTCCCAATGTTTTCTTACTTCCCTAGTAAATATAGTCGTTACTGTGAAACAGCAAATCTTCAATCTGAACCAATTGTGCTTAATCATTATTATCACTGAGATAAGCAGCAAAGTCTGTGCAACTTCTATCTATATGGAATGAGCAGTAGCACTGGAGACAGAAAACAAAGTAGCAATCGGGTGAAGCCTCATAACAGAGCCGACTGTACAAACCAATTTAAGTAACGTCTAAGCACTAGTTCATGTATGTGAATCTGTATTCACTAATTTACTCACGCTCAGAAGAGATATGAAAGAAATGTAAAAGTGGTCCAGAGCTGCCGTATGATTAACAGACCGTAATTTGACTTAAGATTCATAGTAGTTTGATCTGAATCAATTTCCAGTCAAACTGCTCCAAATAATGCTGGCTATGATTGACCAGCAGCCTGGTCAGAGAGCCCCTGCTGACCCCTGTTTACCACGACATTAAAACCACCAGGTCAATCATTGTAATATTTTGTTCACTGTGTCGCCATCATCACTATCACGGCTTTGCCAAAACAAAGTTTAGATTTCTGTATTTTTATTGCCAACTTTTGACAAAACAGCTTCTACATTTTAGTAGGTAAGTATAAAGAAAAGTAAAGACTTCTCTCCACCGCCTTACTGAGGGTAAAAGGCCAAAATGAGAGAAATAAGTGCATTTGTTTGGATGCAATCTGTGGTAGCTGAAGCAAACAAGCCCATCTGGGCAAACAGCATGCTACAACTTTACCTGAGTGTGTGTAGGCGGTATGTTCCTGCGTCCATAGACCCCCAGCAGCGCGTTGTGTGACAGAGACAGGTTGAACTTGATGTAGGTTGGATGGTGCACAGTCATATGAAACCTCCAGAAAAGTCCTGGTGGGATTGCCTGGCTCTGCTGGGTTCCCATGTCGACCTCGCCACGGTCAATGGCTCGGCCCCGCACCCACTTTTCTGCAGGTAAAAACCACAGACAGGTGATGGCAATAAGTCTTGCTGCAGGTTTATCGAGGTGAACAGAGAGTTCTAGTCAGTTTCAAAGGGAGCAATTAATAAACAGCCTGGTGTCCTCAAACATCAGCGTGATCTGCACCTTTACTAATGAAGGGAGACTGAACAGACATGCGGAATGACTTAGCGCTGGTGAAAATCCTGCTTTTCAAGAAATGCTGCTTTGGCAATCCTTTGGATAGGCTCTGCATAGAGATGGACTGCTGTAGAAAGGGAGTGTCTGAAAACGATCTACTGAAAAAATACTATACTTTATTTAAAAACCCTTGGTTTTGAAATCTTTATTTAAGATTTAATTCGATAGATATTATTTTAAATCTTTAGGCAATTTTTTGTTATTTGTTATTGGTCAATAAAAAACAAACTCACTTTAGTTTTTCCAACGTTTTAAAAATGTACGTATATCTTGCCATTGCCATCCTTGTTGTGTAAAGTTAACCACATTTAAGTATGTTGTTCTCCTCAACTGCGAGATTAGTGGAAAACGCTGTTTATTTGTTTCCACACACACAGTGGGACGCTCCTCATCACCCGAAAATATCTCTTCAGTTTGCTTATTTGCATCCTATCCTCCTGTCTCCCACGAAGTTCGTTATGAAGACATGCAAAAAAAGATGAAAGGAGAGAGGGAAGATGGTAACTGTGTTTGTTTTGTTTTTTTTTGAGAAATGAGACGTCCTTTCCTCCGACCCGTCATCTGTCATTCTGCAGGTGTTAAGAAGTCTTTATGCTAAAGTAATCTGTATTTCCACGGATATTGCGAGGTCCAAATAATAATAACTACTGCCAGCGTGGCAGTGTAATGATTTCCACCAACATGACAAAAAATGAAACATCTCTGCATGTTTCCCTTAAATCAACAGTTTGACAAGCAACTGTACGTTCATTAAAAGTTTGTAAAGTTACTGCTCAGACACTGAAAGCACACAAGTCAATAAGCTTTAACTGATTTTTTTATTATTTGTGTCTGCACTGTTTTGATATTGTCTATAAATTCATTATATAATTATAGATGTTATGATTAGAATGTCTTGTAATTTGTAAAAAATGAAAACTCTGTAAATGTATCACATAAAAATATTCTAAATACCAGGGATTCTAAATTTAAAGGAAACTGGTATTTAAATAAAACATTTTTTTTCTGTCGCAATGCAAAAGAGTCTCTCTGATCATCTATTATACAGGTTAAGTGGCAAAAGATAAATCTTTCTGATGAATAATGAAAGTTGCTTTATGTTGCCGTAATTAATCAGACTGACAGTTAACACAAACCCAGTCATTTTAAATAAATGGTGAATCAGAACAAATATAAAATGTCTAAAGTAGTGGTACAAGCCAATCAGTTGCACTGTCCAGTCATTAACAGATTTATAACAAAGGCGCATGACGGTCAGATTAAAAGACTTCCGCGAAGGCTGGTCTCCTGTCCTCACGCAAGCTGCATACAGGTTCTTTGCTCCTCCAAACAGTAACGATGGAACTAAGACATCCTTCATGATGGCCAACTGAACAATTTCCGGATCACCCAAGGAGCAAAGAGATGTGAAATGAGATAATGAGAAGCATCCAGCGTCCATGTCAATCTGCTTTGCATAGTGAGCGTATCATAAGCTGGATTCACTCACATTTTTACTTAAATACTGTTCACTAGGTTTAGCTTAAGAGTTGAAGCTACAGATATAGTTCTTTAGTGAATATCTATCTGACATTACTCTGTGAAATTATTCCTTTTTATTGCAGATATCAAATCTGAATCCACAGTATTTAATGTTAAATCATCTCAGCTGTCCTTGAACACTGCATTTTTGTTTGTCTGTAGTTCATTTAGTTCATTTTCTTGTGTAATTCTCAGTTGACTGTACATAAATTTAGCTTATCAACCTGTTTCTTCCAATTACCAGTGATGTAAAATGAAATAGACATACACTGAATGTAAGATGCATCTGCTGCTTAACAGCACTTCAACAGGCAAAAGGGTCTAAATCAACTTTTAGATACTTTGGATTGTGATGGTGATATTTTGGGAGGAAACAATTTTACTTTTCAGCTGCTACAGTTTGTGATTTTGCAAATATATGCACCTCACTAAATAAAACATTGCATTGAGACAATAACAACTTCATGTCCATTCATCCATCTTTTGCATCATCCGTTAATTTCTATTTGATGAAAAGAAGAAAAATGCAGTTTGGCACAGTTCTCATTTTGAAAGGTTACTTTTTATTTAGTTTTTATCTTCTTGCTACTGTGAAAAATATGCTGAAACGTATCCATTGACAAATTTAACACCGTTAGCCTCAAAAAGAAAGTGAGTGTGAATGTGTTACTGTGTGTGAAAGGAAGGACAGAGAGGTAGCCCTAGATGAAAGTCTGAGAGGGCAGGGGCACACACACACGCACACACATGCACGCACGCATTCACCAACAGCATCATGGCACACAGATAGCGTCTTGAGTGAGAGCACGTCTTTGTATGTGAAGAGAATAGGTTTTTCCAACAGTCCCCAGGCCATCAGCTCCTCTCCTCTCCATAAGCCTTTATCAACCACCAGGCGTGAGTCTTTTGTGTAGGGGAGCAGGCGAGGCTCTCCAGCCCTCTTTGTGTCAGCTTTTATGGAGAGATATATCTCTGCTTCTAAACTAAGATGGAGGAAATATGGTGACAGAGGGGAGCCAGCCGATCGTTACGGCCACAAAGGCAGAAGAACAGTTAGGGGCAGATTCATGGATGAGGCTGCTGGCTCTCAATCTATAATGCCTGCAGCTTTACCACTCCATTATGGTGACACCATGCACATCCACCAGCAAGCTGGCATATATCACACGTAGTGCCGCACAGACAGGGACGTAGAGAGTACAGGCCTGTAAGGAGCTCCTGGTTTACTGTAACAATTAGCTTTTAGCCATGCTAGCAGCAAGACTCAGAAAAAACTTAAAAAAAAACACTTCCATGACTGAAGTAGTTCAACATATATTTGATGAATTGCCATATAGAGTTTGTAAAGACATCCAGTGTGCACAGGGAATTAACCTACTGTCTTTGATGACCCCTAACTTTTCCCTTATTGTTTTGCTAACTATTGTCGTTATGATACCTGCACACATTTTGATGTCCCAACCAGTCTCTACAGTACTTGTTTGAGAAAATATGATTGTTAATACACTTACCTAAGATGGATAATGTGGTAAACAGCCTTCTAAACAGCGTGTTAGCACTGACACAGTCACAATGTTCACATACATGCTCAAAGCATGTTAGCTTTGAGTTAGCATTTAGCTCAAAGCTGTAAAAACACACTTTGTGTTTTCTTCTATTAGTGACAATAATTTGAGTAATAGAACTTTGACCTAATTATATTAGCTAATGACCAAATAAAGTCAGCTCTGATACCACTGCTTTTCCATATTATTCTTATTTCCAGTTCCAGGTAAAAAGCAAATCATTTCCACAAAGATGGCCACTGATAACTTATAACTAATCTTATAAAATTTTTTCTTTATGTGTTACGATGCATTTACAATCCAAATCACCACTGTGCTTCAGCTGCTAGCGTGGCTGTAGACCTGCCAGTGGTTCTTTTTTCAGGCACAAACTGCCACTTTTAACACCTACTCTGTCAAATGTCATGCTAATATATGCTAAAACACTGGACTTTTCTTTTTATCTTGTATGTCCTTTATCTTTTTCTAGGGACCACGGGATTGAAAAAAGATTGATTAATTGATCAACTGACTGAACTAGAATGAAGTGTGACAAGAAAGCAGGAAAAGGAAGAAAGACAAACGAAGAGAAAAGCAAAAGAGGGGTTAGAACAAAGAGAGTTCAGAAAGGTTTGTAATGAAAGAGAAAACAGAGACATGTGTCCTGTATAAAGCATAAATTGTCCCTGTACTAAAATCTCTGCCAAACAGAATAAAAGCAGCTTGGCAGAAATAAGGTATGCATTCACACATTCCTACCGAGTCTACCTCAGCAGTCTATTCCTTTTAAAGCTAATCCTCACTCCTGTGCCTCGCCACAAAAAGAAAAAAAAAGGCCAGCAGAGGGATGGATGTCCCGAGGAAAGCAGCCTTTTATTCAACACTAGATGAATAGGACATGAATAGGGCATGGCAGTTGGCAGAACACTGGCAGCAGACAGAGCAGGCTGACGGGCAGATGAGCAGGCAAGTCCTTCTGATGCTAATTACTGTACTGTGCCTTTCCAAGTCTGATGCAACAGAGGGACAGAAAGTGGCGCCCAGGTCAGCCGCGAGGAGGGGTGGTAAGGTGAAAGAAGGATGAAAAAGAGGTGGGAGAACATAAGAGAAGAGATGAGACGAGAGGACCATGTCCAAAGAGTAGGTGGCAGTGTCAAGTTATAGCTGCTGATGCAAGAAAGCTGAAAAACCCTCCTTGCATCTTTCTCTCTTTCCGTATCAGTAGCAGTGCTGCAGCGCCAGACGAAATAGAGGAGGATCAAGAGTTTTCTGGAGTCCCGCAGAACCCAGACGGCTCACGAGGTGAGAAGGGCTTCTCCAGGCCTTCCCAGCTTCTCAGATTACTGCTGTCAATCATCGTGTTACACCAGCACCATATCCCTATGTATCTCAGCACAAAAACCTGAGACCATTCTCTGAAAAATACCAAATCGCTGTTTATTCCTACTTGGCAGGCAAAAGTAATACAAGCTTTAAGAAGCCAATATGTGAACAGGGAGGTAAAATTCCTTCACACTTTTCTACAGTATCTACATTATCCTACTGCATAGCTTTAGTAAAGGAAAAGCAGGTTGAAATTCACACATGCTATCTGTTATCTTAGAATAAATACCAATAAATGGCATTACATAAATCGCCTCTTGTGCTTTTCATCATTAGCTGGCAGCAGAAGCTGAAGTTGTAAGCAAAAAATGTATTGAGGTTCATTTGAAAATGTTGAGCTTGTTTTTAAAGGGCAGATGAAAGTATTGCATAGTTTATTCATGTCTGCCATCAAGCACAATGTGCGCGACATGCTCTTGATGGAAATGATAGATTGTTAGTGGGCTGGTCAGCTTATAACTGACTAATAATGATGCTGCCTCAGCCAATTATAGTGGTGGTGCAGCATGGTGTACGCACAGCGCCACTAATGTTCTCATCGAATCTATTCAGCCACAATATGCAAACACACAAACACACTGCAATATTTTCTGCTAAATGAGCCATTAGAAAGTTTCTGTCCTAAAGAATATCTGGACAATTATCGGTTTACATTTGAGTTCTTCTTCCATTTCTAATGATATCCCCACACTGTCAACCTTCGCGCTTCTTATAAAGTGTGTTTCTCAGAGCCGGTGTGAGTGTGCCATACCATCTGTCTGTCTGTCTGTTTTGTGTCTCTCAGGGTATTGTGCGTCAGGCCAATGAAAGCAATGAGCTACATTAGGACTTGGGGACACAAGGTCTAATTAATTTCTATTGCCTACGGGTTATTCAGGTAAAACAATTACACCTGTAATGTCTGTCTTTGCAGTTAATGTTATTATCCCTCAGATTCTAATGAAGCAGAGAACAGACTAAAAGTGCAGCCGGGGTCTTGGTGACGGGACATGTCTTGGGGGACCGAAGCGCTGGTCGATATTGAAGGCCTGTGTGTGAATCTCACACACATTGGTGCAGACAACATTAATAGTGTTCCAAATGCAAGAGAGATTGAGTTTGCCGCAGGATGAATAAAAATATCACAATGGACAAGGTCTCTATAATTACTTGGATTCAATTAAAGGCCTTTTGAGCAGGTGGCTTAATAAGCTTTCAGCCTCCTCTATCCACTGTGCAGCCTAATGAGTGTCAGTCAGAGTCAGGAGAAGATAATGCTCTTGGCCTTAGGGCCCTTCCATTACTCTCACATCCTCACCTTTTACCATGGGGCCTCGGGCTATGTCTGTGACAGACAAACTCATTCACTTCACGACATTCAGTGCACTTGCACTGTTACACATGTAATATGTCTGTATAAATGGACACATGGATGAAGCACTTACTGTTTTGTACCCTGTAGTGAGCATGCACTGACATAGTCTAGTAAGAGGCCTGAAAAAAGTAAGAAAAATGCCTGTAGATGTCTATTCTGCACATTTCAATGAAGACCTAAAACTAGTAATAAGTATTTTAGTCTTTTAACAGACACTTCTTCTGTCACCTCAAGACAGCAGAAGAAAAGAATTTAAGCTGTGAAGCATATTTTCTCCATTAGCATCTCACTGGTCTGAAGTGTGAAGAATACCTAAAGATATTTTTGTTAACGTTAGTTTTTGCTAACGCACTCATGAATATTTATCTTCATAGTGGAGTGGCTCTCAACCCTTTTGTCCTGTGACTGAAATCAGTGTCCCCTTATGAGCCCTCTTTACAATTAGCATCACGTCTTTGTGTGGTCATGACCTGTGAGCAGTTATCCACAGAGACATAATTGAAAATTTACTAAAGACTAAAGACTAAAAGTACCAACACAGCGATGTGCAAAAAATTTGATAGTCATGCCTTTAAATTTCCTGCTTACGTACATTACCGGAAAAGGTACAGTATCAATGTTAAATGGACTGAAATATAGAAAAATGGCCCCTGTGAGTGATATGTTAAAACTGTAGATGTAGCCTACTAATACTAATGCATCAATGTGTAAGTGGCATTTTAATCTTGCAACAGGTCAACTAATATTAATTACAAACCAGTAGATGGTTTAATCTATTACAACTTATTGTATTTTCCTATGCTCATATGTTTTTAATGTAAAATCATAAGTAACTAGTAAGTGTATGTATTAATAATAAAGAAATTGCACCGCACTGTGTCCAAAAGAATATTTTAAGTCAGTTCTAGTTTGTTTACCCCAAAGATAAAAATTCACTTCCATATTTTTGCTTTTGACACTAAGACATCAATCTACTTCTCTCAAATGTCAAGAGTGAGTACTACAAAGCCCTCTGCTCTTGATAAAATGTGTCATTTACACAGTAAATACTTACTACAGCTTGAAATTATGTATAATTTCTTCAGCTATATCTGGATGAAATGTTTTGGTTGAGGCTGAGTAACAGACAGACATGTTCCTGCTGTTAGGCTTTCTCAAGTTGAGGAGCTCAAGCGGGGGGTTCACTAAATGATCTATACTTTTCCCCGTGCATGCGTCTGTGTGTATGTGCACGCGCATGTGTTACATCCTGAGACTGTATCCCAGCGTGAGAAAATCAATGAGACCAGTGTAGCAGGGGCCAGTCCATCAGCATTTGCACACATGCACAAGCACGAACAAACACGCACACCCGTGTCTCTCACATACATCTCGTTTTCCCACATACATACATACAACACGCACACGCTTTCCTAGCCTTCTCCACACATTCACCCTGCTGAGCCTCACTCTCCCCTCCACACTCTCTGCACGCGGTCTAGAATATTGATGTGCTCTTTAAGAGCCCTCCTCTCTGTCTGTGTCACATTCCATCCATCTACACACCATTTCTAACCACACCATCAGACAGAGTGGAAACAATTGAGCACTAACTCTCCTTTCGTACAGTGGTTTATACAATCATAGCATAGGCTCAGATGGCATTCTACAAGCTGCACATTTCATCATCTTCACATTATAATGAGGCAATATGCTGCTGTACTGTATGTCAGTGTGTATCATTTCATAACATTAATATAGCTGACGTTCCATGTTGAGTAAAATATCATTCCCAAACTCTAATGTACTTCATTAGGAAGCGAATCCACTGCCAGAAAATGTATTCTCTGGGCACTTCTGCTTTTACCAGCACCAGTGGACTTTCAGTGTGTGTGTGTGTGTGTGTGTGTGTGTGTGTGTGTGCATGCATGTGTGTGGCCATGACAACATGCTCGTATGCATGATTGCCAGATATAGAAATAAAGAAAACCAAGGACAGAGCGTTCACACATCCACGTATGCACATCAGCCCAAGGTTTATTATCATGGGGTGAGTGGCAATTAATGTAGCACTAATTAGAGAGGCTTTTATGTGTGGAGGACCGATAAGAGCTCTTGGTGATCTATGGAAACTGCAGGATTGATAGTACGAAGAACATAAAACACAGAGCGCGTCTTGACGAGACACTAGCCATACGCACATGACACGACATGTCAATTAGTATCTACTGCCGTGCAGCAAGCTGCCTCGTAAGGTAGATTAGAATTCTGCTGCTCCGGATGCTGATTTCAGCTTAGAGTCAACAAATCAAACAAAGAACCTATCTTTATGGCACTGAAGTTGATATAAAAACAATAACACTAAAAATACATGCACAAGAATATAAGAAGATTACTACCTTCCAATCATTCTGCTGTGCTCGATTCATCTCTCCCTACTGTGTCATCAGTTTATATTCAAACAGGCACAAACTGATAACTATCCTCTAATCAGTCTCCACAGCCATCTTTATGCCCCCACTGATATGTTGTTATTTCTGTTTATAACAATGCATTAAAAATAAAACAATTTATTCTAAAA
Organism: Ctenopoma multispine; assembly: GCA_034779795.1. Lineage (NCBI taxonomy): Eukaryota > Metazoa > Chordata > Actinopteri > Anabantiformes > Anabantidae > Ctenopoma > Ctenopoma multispine. The sequence goes on from JAUYWH010000002.1 coordinate 5,621,127, forward strand.
TAGAAAAAGAACATTTCCCTGCTTGGTTTCCCTGCTCTGAAGACAAAAGTCATGAAATGGCTAATAAATTGTTTTGTGAAAATTTGATCTTCATGTCAGCAATTATTTAGCTTGTGTCACTTTCATGCTTCCTATTTCAAACATCCTTCAAATACATTGGAACCCATCAATCATTCGTCTCTCCGCCCATCACTCCCACTCTTGTATCTCTCTACTGTGTCATGTTTTTATCCTTCCCCTTCCCCGCAGCCTCCTCTCACCATCCTTCGCTGTGTAATCTAGGGGATTGTGTGGTCTCTTGGTGTGAGAGGTGATGGGTACAGCAGGATGAGCGTGATAATCTGCCACACTGGATTACAGCCTAATCTCTAATCTCTCTGGCCCTCCTCTGCCCGGGGACCACCTCCACCGTGCCAATTTTATTAATCTGAGCCCCCTGCATCAACGGCTTAGCTTTGCCCATTTTGATTTCCCAGCTTTCATCAAGCATATAGAGCAGTAGGAGCTGAAACAATAGATTGTTGTGACCCAGCACTCGTAAGTAATTTCCATGACCCCTGCGTGCTCTATTGGAGGATTTAGCTACTGATGAGACTGTTAATCCGCAGAATGTGAGGATTCATCAAGAATAGTTGCTTTAGGGATGTCCCAGGTTGCCTAAATTGCAGCGAGTTGCAGTTTGGTTCGTACATTCTTCATAAGTGCTGAACATGGGCTCCAAAAGCATCTCATGTAATATCCATCAGAGTCAGACTAAGCGTGAAGGTTGCTGTGTCCTGCCTGACTTCATGACCCAAACACTCACAATTAATGTCCCATATCATGGGGTTAAATTGGTGTTAGTAATTCCTCTAGCTAGTTGAGGGACAGCCGAGTGGAGCATAATTATTCCAGTCACGTACTGGCTTAGAGGGAACACCGATTAACCAATTATCTGGCCTTCCTAATAAACGAGTAATCAGTTCAAGGCTGATCCTTGGACTGACGTCTCTATCGTATTGGAACACACTTATTGTGACAAATGTGTTATGTATGGAAGCCAGCGTCCTAATGCAATAGAAACTTATTGGAATTCACGCCAATGGATATTGAGTCAGATGCAACGTGTTTCAATCAATGTTTAAATGTTTGTGTTTACATCTAAAGAGGATTTTCTCGTCAAGCTCTTATTTGAATTGTTGTGTGCTTGCAGGATTTATTTTTTATTTCTAAAACATGAAAATAATAGTTATCATATATTCTATGGAACTTCTGAATAGACCATGTCTGGCTTATCTCATGACCTTGGAAGGCAGACATCAAGCACTGGTCTGGCAGTTTACAGTGGAGGTGCAAGTCATTAACTTGTGTCCTCTTTCTGCTGTAGTTGTCTTTCTTCTTCTCTGTCTCCATCTCTCTTTGTGCTCTTCTGCAGGTATCCCTGGCCTCTGAGCTGTATGTTTCCACTGTGCAGTTACTGACCCTACCAGCCTGCCCACTGTTTTGTTTGCTGCTTGTCGTTGCTGTTCTTTTCTTTCTCTACTTTCTGCTCACTTCAACCAGTCAAGTCAGATGAGGCTGACTTACCTTACGTACCTCTTCACTGTCATTTAGTGCATATATTTTGTAAGGTCTTAAACCTTACATTTTTAAGTGCCTTGAGATGACTTTTGCTGTGATTTGACACTATACGAATTAATTAAATTCAACTGAATTAAACTGAATTGAAGAAAATGGAATATGTTAAGACTCAAACATGATGCTCACAGTCACAGAACAGAATGTGAACAGATGATAAGGAGAGTAATGTATTATGTAGCAGAAATGAACAAAACCACTGACATAAGAAAAGCAAAAGAGAACTAGATGCACTTTGTAAACCAGCATTGAGCTCACACTCCTCCATTTGTTAGCTCAGATTGTTGCAGTGCTCTATTTGTTACACCTTGTTTTTAAGTGCTGCATCAATAAAGTAATTTTTTTGAAGAGCTGAGGATTGATGAATAAAATGCAACATGTTAAAAATGCAGACATATAAAGACCTTCAGATTGGCTGGTTGCCAAGCTCGCTTGTTTCTAACTCCACACCCCCAGAGTTTATTCTTTTCCATTTTCAAGCTTGTAGACTTCAACCCCAGCGGACTCTGATTCAAGTGACATAATTTGAGACAATTTATCAGATTTCGTCAAGCTGTCCCTACTTGGCACACTTGCCTTGTAGCTTTTAAAATTAAATGAAAATGCAAAAACAAAAGCGGCCAAGCCCTGTTAAAAGTAAAATGCTTAAAGCCAGTGTTCATTCAATACATGATATTTACTAAATCACAAATTACTGTGTTACACTTGTTTTGCTGTTACTGACAGGCAAATCCTGTCAATAGTGGAGTGCAGAACATCTGTTATTGTGGTTTAACACTGTGTGTGTGTCAGCCCACCTCTGTCACCAGCATGTGTGTTTTCAGGGTTGAGTGTGTCCAGCAGGTGGATGGAGGTGGTAGGTCTGGTTTTACTGCGGTCCTCCTGCTGATGGTCCGCTGAACTCAGGCCGTTCTCATACAGCTGGCTATCACCGTGCCGCAGATGCCAGGTCAGACCTAACAGGTGGACCGCTACACACACACACACACACACACACACACACACAGTGACAGCCAAAGAGAGAAGAAAAGCAGATAGAAAAGATCATTATTCAAGGCATGCAGAGGGGTGTGTCTGAATCTTCTTTAATGCCCATCTTAGAGTCCTCACTCAATTTATGTGCTTATTAGTTCCCAGCAAGGCAGTGGACAATTAGCCAATACACAAAGAACACAGGCACACATAAACTCTCACACACACACACACACAGCATGTGCGCATACACATGTGCACATGAACACAGAGCATGGCAGAGGTGGGCAATTAAGGCAGATCTTCATAGTCTGAGCCCAGGGCTGGTATTAAAGTGCTAACACAGTCTTTTATGCATGACTAATGATGCTTTGAAAGCTGCTGCCGATTCACAATCCATATGGGCCTTTTAAACAACAAAGGATATGGGGAGAAACTGGATTCCCCCTCCCACTCATAAAACTGTTTACTAGGACAACAATCCAACGTGCTGTTAAATAAAACCAACTAACACCTGCCCATTAAGAAAATTAATTAGTGTCTTGCAAGGCTGTCAATAAAAGTTTCGGTAAAACATTCACCTCGCTCTGACCAATCATCACTTTCCATTCATGTGAGATTGTACGGCAACACCGCTTTCATTTTTTACTTTAAAAGGATCTAAAAAGGTAATGCTCTTTCGCTGATGTGAAGAACAAAGCAAATGAAATAAATCATTGCAGGGTTTTTTTTTTTTCCCTCCTCTGACACATTCCGAACATCAAACAAAAGCAAAGACTCAAATCACAAAGTTACTCTGCGCTGGTGGCACTCAGAGGATGGCTGCTGCATGCAGATCAAGGTAAGGAACTTCTAACGACTTCAAACATCTTCACTGTCTGTCTTCCGTCTGCTGGTAGCAGACACCTAGAAAAAGTACTTGACACGCGCCTGCACAAAATGGCTGCTTAGAAAAACAAATCCACAATTAAACAGCATGACCAACATAATCACACAGGTACAGCTCATTCTTATGTGTATTAATTTAACTGCTATTTTCATGTATGCACGGCTGCACACGCAGGCTCACCCACACTTGATCCCCAGCTGATGAGGAAGAGCTAATTAAAACTCTGGATAGTTCAAAGCCATTTGCAGTTGCTTTTTGTTGCAGGAGCACATTTCTCTAAAAAATACATCAAATCTGTGATGAGCTCTGAGAGTTGAAACCAATTTGGTCCCATGCCCCACTCTAGCATCTGTGGGGATCCACAAATCATACATTTCAACATTTCAACTTTGGACTAGCACTAGCCACTTTTGGTCTAGCTATCTACCCGTGCACAATATGAGCTCTTTAAAGCAGAACACTGACGATTACTAGGGCCACGAGGGAGACATCGTGCATCATTTAGTTTAGACTAATTGAACTGTCAGCCTGTGACGAGACCAGACATGGACATGCAAATATTCTCCATATCAGTGTGTGTACAACTCCCTTCTTTTGTTATTATTGTTATTATTTTTCATTTAAAAATATGAAGTATGGAGGATTTTCTCATTAACAGAACACTGTGAAATTTGTTGTGATGACTCACTCTGATGCTGGAAAAAAAAAAAAGTATGACAACAAGTAACCCAAATGATCTGCTCTTGTACATTCAATTTCATGGGCTTAGTCTCCAGCAAAATCCTTTATGGTTGTCTAGTAGTGTGAGTAGTGCATCTTTTAGCAGACAGGTGGAAAAAAAAAACATAAGCAGATAGGAAGGAACGGGAATAAAAACATATCAGCGATCACTTTTTATTTAACAGTGACAGATTCAGGAACAATCCCACTGAGATTTCCTTTAAAATACAGTCCATTATTAACTGTCTCCTATTAAAATTAAACATGAAATATAGTGTTGCACCTACAAATGTACGTTTGTATGCATCATAACTGTTTGTACTACATTATATTATGCAGCCGAGTGGAACAACCTATCATAGTATCATAAATTAGCCTGTAAGCGTGCTCAGTGAGGGATGACAAGTCATTCCCAAACATTTAGCATTTCCACCATTCAGTCTCTCATGCTCCATTCTCTCCTGACTTCCTCTCATCTGAATTGCTTTTTTTTCACTCCTTGTACTGTGCCCCCCCACACCTCCGTTAACCACTCCAGTAATGACTCTGCAGCAACAGTCCTCACTGGCTCTCCTATCTTGTCCTCTTCACCACTCCATCCCTCCTTAAAGCCCCTCAGACCCTACTCCGCCTGCTCCTGCTCATCAGCCCTTCTCTCTCTCTCTCCTTGTCTCTCTCACGCTCTTGTTTTATGGCTGTTGACCTTTAGCTAGAACACTTAGCATCTAGAGTCACAGAGCATGCACACACACACACAAACACACGCTCAAGCGAGGAGGGATAAGGACTTGGGGAACATGATGAGGAGAGGACGGAGGTGGAGAATGAGAGTTTGTGCTCTTGTATTTCTGAGGACCTGATGTCCTCGCTGTAATATTAAGACTAGTGAGCACATGTTTGTTATTGTTCACTTGACTGTGTTAATTTTGCATATTTGAAAACTACTAAGCTTTAATTTAGATTTTAAAATTGGACATACAGTTAAAGTGGGAGTTACCTCGTATGACTAGGATTCTCCAGTCTCATTCATCTGCCTCAGATGACCAATACCTCCAAGGCCTGGATAGGCATTTCATGAATCAAAAAAAATTTTAAAAAATAGCAACTGCTCATCATTGCTGACCTTAGAAAAAAAATGTTTCTACAAAATAATTTTAACTCAAGGTCAACTTACTAGCTTTTCCTAGATGGACAGAGGGAGTTGTTATGGAGCTGTTATTGTCATAAGAAAAAAAGCTAGCGAGTGGACCTAAAGATACGTCAGTAGCTCCTAAGCAGGGTCAGACTAACCCACAATAGAAACTGAAGAGAAAGATTTGATGCTGAAATCCCCCACTGGACCCACATTTTGGCCAGAGTCTGAGAAACTAACCAGTATTTCTATGCTGGGATACAATTAAGGCCTGGGCTTGCTGTGTGTAAGACTGTGGTCATTTGATTATATTTTCTGATGTAATTGTAATCAGTCAAATCATAATTTCCACAGATATTTTGCCACACAGACAACCTGAAGCCACCTGGGCATTGGGGGGCTCCTGATAAACTGGTGCCTTTGCCCACTTTGTTCTACTGGCGATCAAGCTTTGCTGCCAAGTACAGTAGCACTTCAGAAAGAAAAATCTGGACAGTGTGTTTAAGAGGAAGAGCAGTGGCTGAAAGTTTCACATTGTGGAGAATGTGTTTGTTTTCTGCTGAGAAGTAGATTGACGGCACTCTCATATCGAGCCCCTGGCATAAGCAAGGTTAGCTTAGCGTTTCTTCTAGCGAGAAATCAAATAATAAAAATAGGTCTTCAAATTAAAAAAATAATTGTCAAGTAATATATTGGGCTAATGAATTCAGCAACTAAACCATAGCATCAGAGGTGTTAAGTAACTAAGTATTCAAGTACTGTACAATTTTGAGGTACTTGTACTACTACTTTACTTGGGTCTTTCTATCAACTTTTACTCCCCTACAAATCAGAGGAATATATGGTACTTTTACGCCACTACATTTATTTTAACATCATTAGCTACTAACTTATTTACTATGTATGATTAGATTCTTATGAAAATCAGTATATATTAATAAAATGCTGATGTATCACTTATGGATTAAAGCTCCTGTCACTATATAAGACGCCTTGGGAACAATGCAGTTCTATGGTTTGTGAATTATACTATACAAGGACATCATTAAATTTAAAATGAGAATACACAGTATTGGCAGTTCCTGTCACTTCCTAACTCCACTGCTTGCAGGACTTGATACATTTTTGATCTTTTGTGTGGACACATCAAATACACACACACTCACACAGACACACTTAGTCACAGCATGCAGTCAGTTATGCGAGCAGCATGTGCTCAGCATGAACCTTCACTCCCACTTTCTTTTTCTCCTGTCTGTCTATCCATCTCACTCTCACTGTCCATCTTTCTCTCTCACTGTCTCACAAAAAAATGTGCATAACACTTTAGAGAGATACTCCGAGTGAGTCCAGTCATTATAACTGGAGCACAGTGGCGACAGCAAGCAGCAGTGCAACGAGCTAACAGGCCGAAGCCCTCGCACACATGAATCATTGATCGGCGTGACAGCGAGATGACTGCCAGAGGTAATAGGACGGCACTGCTGTGAGGGGGTTCTGTACTGTACCCTCGCTGCCGACTACCCTGCTGAGATGTGCGTGGAGGATGTGGCAGGCTGAAGAGAACAGCGTGAATAAAGTTAGCAATATAAAAGCTGAGATAAAAAAAAAAAACTGTTCCATTACAGCTGTTAACATTAACAGCATTAACAGCTGGAATGCAAAGACATATGGTTGGCATATCATTATTGTGATTGTAATTGAATGGCAACCCTGAAGCGCCAAAGTCTCTCCACAATTCTTTCCAGACAGCCAGGTTTTAAAAAGCAGACTGTTTAATCTGGTAGACGCAGAGATAATACTAGCTTGCAGTTGCTGCTGCAGTTGTTGCTATTGTTGTTTGTGTGTGTGTGTGTGTGTGTGTGTGTGTGTGTGTGTGTCTCCAGATTAGATAGAAATGATTGTGGGCTCCAGTGATGATTAGATTTCACACTCGTGGCTGGAGAAAAAATAGGCAATAGAGAAAGAAAATTGTGTGTGTGCGCGTGTGCATTCCTGTTTAATGCCTGTGTTGCACTACATGCTGTTATCTGAGGTTTGTAACAGTCCTAAGCTGGTCTATAGGACACAATGGGTGAGATTGACTGTGAATATACTGTCTTATCGATAACCATTATAGCCAAGGTAGCACTGCAGTCAGTTAAAAATGATTTATCAATACTCTCACACAAGCGGAAGCACACCCAGGACTGATTGCCAAGTTATTTTCGCTCACACATATAGCTAATCGCCAACCGTATACCTTCTGACAACCAAAGACTACATCTGGCTTTGCCTGGCAGCAAACACTTTCAAGAGCATCAGTCATTGAATATAGTGTGTAGTTTAGCATGTACAGTAAAAGCAATTGCTCATCCAACTTGTGCATGGCTGTGTCAGCTTCTAGCCAAGCCACAACATCTGAGGGACAGGAAGACGAGAGGAAGGCAGAGGGAGATGGAAGACACAGGGAGAAGGGGAGATGGGTGTAAGAAAGGAGGAGAGAGACAAATGGGGAAAACAAGTGTGAAGGAGAGTGAAGGAGAGGGACTTCAGCGCCAATAAAACAAATCTGTGTCTAAGTCAATGTTAGAGAAGAATCTGAGAGAGCCTGGGGGTCCGCCTGCCCTCCTGCCTTTCCACCTGTCGGACCTCCATCCATTCTGACAGACAAGAGGTGCTGAAGTGTTTTTCTTACTCCGCTCCACCAACACCTTGAAAGCTACTAATACCACTGTCATGACTGTTTTAAGTGTGTGTGTGTGTGTGTGTGTGCCTGAGCGGCAGCAGAACCTCACACCACAATGCCTTGACTGGAACAGACCTCAGGAGTCGTCAGCAGTGCGACCTTGCTAATGGGGAATGGAGAGTCCTGTTTGGATAACGGGATAAAATAGCTGAAAGAGGGATAAAGGAAGAGCGGAGGTGGTGACACACTTTTCATGTCATGAACGATGAGATTTCCTGTATATCCTGGTGTTTATTTACCAGTAAAACTCGCTGTCACTGTCATCTAGTTAGTCACGGTAGCGACAGTACACCAAGTCCAACAGATCACAGCTTACTGCTTCACGCATTTCTCTGTTGTTCTTTCATTCCTAATCACACCCTCCCTCTCTTTCTGTCAGAGTCCTCCACTCTCTCCGTCTATCTCCCACTGGCTGTCTTACTGATCTGGCCCCTTTCTTAAAGCTGAGCCATGTTACAACAGGCAGAATAGTGTTAAATGAGCAGGGGATCGGCGCCATGTTAGATTCCCCTCCGACAGCCACCATCTACCACCAATGAGAGCAAAAACACTGCGGACAAACAGAGACTCACAGCTGCCGCTCACACAAGCACACAGCTCCATCGCTGCGTGTTGGTGTGTGTGCTGGTATGTGTAGGTGTGCGTGCGTGAGTGTCATGGAGTAGATGAAAGAGCAAAGAGAGCGTGTGAGTGTGAGTTGCAGTGCGCGCCTGTATGTGTGTGCGTGAGCTTGTACTTGCCCGGTGAACTATTGGAGCTATTGAGGCTATTTTATTTCAGCCTCTCTGACCTTCTGGAGACATTTTACCAAAGGGTTCTCTTGCCATTCAGAGCTTTCTGACCAGAGTCTGTCTACCCATTTAAAGCAATTTTACCAAAGGCTTCTGTAGCTGTTAGGGTAGTTTTAGCAAAGGCCACTGGGTTTCTTAGAGCTGCATCAGACGACCAAAATAGAGGACTGAAAACAAAGAGAAACTGGGACCAATCAATACAGACCCCAATGAGGCATGAAGCAGCCAGCTGAAAGGAGCTGAGGTGAGGAGCATACACACACAAACACACACACCGACATACACACAATCCCTATCACAAAGTGACACGCACACTGTAACGTATATGCACACACTAACACACCAGGACTCAAAAACAGTACAACGTGTACTACAAAGCTCATTGTTTTCAATTTCCACACATTTTTCACTACAAAATATACAATATTGTGAGGGTGCAGTTTAAACCAATTACATTTCTGTCTTCGTGCACCCAAAATAGGTCAGTTTTTGAAGAAGAAAAAGTAGAGGAAGTAAAATGTTCAAATTCACAAAGCAAATGGTATCTTTTAAAATATAAATAAACATTGATTTCAGAAACAACAATATATATTTTTTTCTTTTTTTAAAGGTTGAAAACTTTCCTGAAACACACAAATTCTGAGAAATTCAGATACATAGTGTCTCAAGCATGAAAGCCCTCTCAGTGTGAGCTATAATTATGCAACAGATTAAAAACATCTGTTGAGACAAAGTAAAACAAGCCAATGCAGAGTCCAGAACATGACGGCGTGACTGAACTGTGATCGAGTCGCTGCGTGCAGTTTTTCCGTTCCACTGAACTGTGCTGAGCCAGAACACTCCTACTAAAAAGGGTTCTAGTTTCCAGGCCCTACTGGAAATGAGATGTAGCAGCCAATCTCATCCACTAAACATTGCTGAGTAGATAATTGGTTGCCAGTTGCCCCCCCCTTGACAGAGCTGCACAATGAAGAAGGTCACCACCTATTGCAGACAAACAGGCAACTGCCAGTTGAAAAACTTTCCTTTGAGAAAAGGTTACACTTCATTAGGACCAAGCCAACTCAGCACCTCAACAGTGTCACTTAGACAGCCATCACCGGACTCGCTGACCCTCTGACTTTACGTCTGTACACAATGTCTGGCCTCCTGCCCACCGCCTGCTATTACAACAGACTGCAATCCCCACAACTCTGCATGCTGTGACTCTTCGCTCCACTGAGGTTATTATCACTGTACACTGTTGCTACAAGCAAGTGTTTGCACTGCAGTCTACACAGTATAATAACACACCATCCTATCATTAGAGTTGTTTGTTTTTCATTTCTCATATTGCCTGGACTTGTCCTTTTTACCACTTACAGCACTAGCTTCAGGAAGTGCTATTACTAAATGTTCAAAAGCATTTTTATCCTACTCAAGATGACCATCTCAGAGTACTTCACAGTATGTTGTGCTCTGCCCTGCAGACTGTGCTGTCTGATTTCAGGGCACAGTTCAGAGTGAATAAAAGTATCTTGAGCAGAGTGTATCATCACATCTGAGCATCTTTTCATTTTAGACTTATAGACTATGCTTTTATTTCGGGTGTGTATTTGCTTTTAAATTTGTTCACAGTGTTTGTTTCATTGTCCTTTACATTAGTACACTGAAAAATATGCCCAAGGTGTTTTTCACTTTTTCTGTGGAGACTTAATTGCTTTTCACACAGTGATTGAATTGTAAACCTATTTATATGGTAATTACATTCTTTTAAATATAAAGGATTTGTGAAAAGTTATACACTGTATTTTTTTATTTTGACACAAGGGTTAGATGAAATGAGCACTTTCTTTCACTAAGCCAAGCTGCAGTCATTTATATTATTTACAGTACAATCAGTGCTAACCGGTTGTCAGTAAAAAGGACTGACCTTTGCTTTGATAAAAGCAAACTTGACCTGAACTAAAGCTTTCTCTTACTGGTAATAACTGTACTAGTTTCTTTGTTCAAGTTTCTGCTTTTCCTTTTAAGCAGTGATGAGAGCCTGGAGCCTGGTTGCTGAAGAAGGATGGATTATTACCAGCCGGAAACCAAGGTAGCATATCTGCCTGGAATAGGTTCCACTGTGTGGCTCAGTTCAACACGTCTACCAGCAATCACACTTTAGAGGCTATGTACCACACAGAAATACTACATATATTCACACTGGTAAAGAAGCTGGTTACTGTGACAATTACTCCAGACATTTGGCCACTTCTGATCGATGACGTAATACAGGCAAAAAACGATCAGCAGATAAAATATATGATGAATAGCCTGAATGTACCCACGACTTGTTCCTTTGTTCTCCCTTTACAACCGATGTGTTCGCTGAATCTGTCGAGCAATTTTGATTCTGCAATGAGCCTAACTGTGTTATAAACGGCCTCTTTTTGACAGTCATTCAATTATACCCGAGATAGAATGAAGGCTTTTCTAATTAAAGGTCAACTACCTTGTCTAAACAGTCCCCCATAGCCTTTCTGTGTCTTTCATGAGCTCTCCCTGTCTAATAACTTAAGCAGACTTCATCAGTAAGTAGGTAACATGCTTCTGCTCCTTCATATCATAAAAAAGTGGACATGTACCTTTTAAGATAATCTCCAACTTACTTCACATTTGTCCTGTAAACTGCAAGAAAATGATAAAAGATGAAAGCTATAGCAAAGAAGATGTTCTATTAATAACAAAGATCTCTGTTCTATGCAGACAATGTGTGGAACAGAAACAGCAGCTAAAGGTGGAGCTAATTTCACCACCATGTTCTGACAGCTGGTTAATCCATAAAAATGCACCATCATTTATTAGATGAGAATGTTTTTTGATGAGAATCAAAAAGTGTCTCCTTAGCTATTTTACATTTAATTAAAAACTAACTGTTTATTTTGTGTGGCTTTTTTTCTGTATAATAAAAAAAAAGCATGTGTGTTTTTTTTGTTTTTGTCTTAAAAACAGGTCAGGACCAGGCTAACTATTAAAGCTAATGTTAGCATAACGCTAAAACAGACTCTACAATATTGTGTTGCAAGAAACCTGCCTTTCCTTGGGCAAAAACATAGTGTTCCCTTTTTGTCTTCTTATTTTCTGCATTTTCTTGCTAACTAAATAGCTTTTTTTTAATTGGCCTGACAAAAAAACTGATTTCCACAGTCACCTTAGTGCAGGAGCGGACTGAACCATTCTGTTTTTATTGAGGGGGGGCTATGGACAGAGTGAACCCTGTTTAGCTCACTTCAGTGACAGAAGGGCTGATAAAGCAACATTTGTGTTTATACTCTAAACTTTTCTGTGACCACATTGCTGCCTTCTAGCACTTCAGCTTCTACTTGTCTGTGTGCGTGTTCTGCTTAGGATCCATGAGCACAGTTTTTGCGTTAATTGCAGGAAATTGAGGACTTCTAACGTATCCACAGATTTGTATTGTCTGAATACCTTAATTAAACATTCATGGTTTGTGACATATTATAATTAAGTGTGAGAGCGTGTGTTAGAGTAGTGTCTTCTTGACCTAATGTGTGTATGTATAAAGTGCTCCTCAGCTCCCTGTTGTCATTTCTTTACTTGTTAGCCTGGGTGGTCAGCAACATAGAACAGAACAAGCAGTTAATTCACGATAAGCTGTAATCTGCTTGGTGCTTTGAGACAGACGAGGCCTGCTAGGACGTTTGGAAGAGAAATTCAGATCACGAGGGAGCGATTCAGCACGATTGAGCAACCAGTTTGATATTTTACTGGTGCTGCAATTAACCTTTATTTTTTAAAACTGACTGATTGTCCTGTAGATTGGTGAATTAAATCAGCCTAAGTTGACGGCTTCAAATAGCCTGTTTTGTCTAACCAACAGTCCAGTGCCAGAAGATATTTATTTTACAATTACATTAAACAGCAAGCAGAAAATGAGATTTTTGTAAATTATTCACACTGTTAATTGATCAAAATTGTCAATTAATTTTTCATCAACATCATTAATTGACCAGGTATTTCAGCACTTCTTTCAGACGATCTTTCAGACGATCTTTCAGACTGTGCATGCATAAACATTAAAGCTAAAAACAATTACTTGATTACAACTATTTTTATGATTCATTAATCATTTGTGCAATTTGTCAAGTAGAACTGTCAAACCGCCAGCCCCGTCTTCAAAAATGGGTGTGCAGATTTATTGATAATCGAAGTAATCATTATTTGTAGTGCTTATAAACACAGTTCCCCATTTTTTTAATTTGTGTTCAGCTGGAGACTGTACTGAGTTTGACCCCTTAAATTAATGACTAACTTTTAAAGCAGATGCTTTGAATTGCCATCAAACTGTGAAAGTAGATTTACCAAAAGAAAAAGTGCGAAAGTAATGAACTTAACGCTACTAACGAGTCATTTGGCTCTTTATGAAACCACCAGGTCCCCTGAAGCATCACATAATGCACAACAGAAGTATAACGAAGACCTTAGCTTGAAGTGTGCACTGATGGTGTCTCTGTGTGTGTGTATGTGTGTGTGTGCAAGTGACTGAAATGTGATTTGCCGGTGATTATTTGATTGCGGGGTGCTGCTGACTTGCTCATTTCACTTGCGTCAGTAGCTTCTCCCTGTTGCCATAGAGATGGTTATGTTTCAAAACTGACACATCCTACCCTCGCCTCACATTTGATTCAACAACTGAGCATTGTAAGTGTTTAAAACAGCAAGACATTCATTTTTGCACGTAATTCTCTAATTAGCTTTTTTTGACGGCACGATAGAGCAATAGCAGATAGGTTTTATGGAGGCAGAACTTAAATGAGGCTTAAAATAGAAATGAATTACTGGTAGTGTTGTCAGCAGCAATATTCTTCAAGATTACAGATGCAATCTTAATCTGTCCTCTATCTCTCCTTAAATGCCCCGTTCGCTATCATAATGCCTGCTCCTCATATCTGATGGCCGTGTTGTGCTTAATAACAAGCTATGACTGCAGGAGGGAGGGGTACGTTGGGAGATAAACAAATTAACAAAGCTACTCACAGCCCCTGCAACACCAGGGGGTATGGGAGGAGAGGGAAGAGGGCAGTAAAGAAGAAGAGGAGGACTGCCTTAGCTAATCACAACAGGGGGCATGTGCTGCAATCACTTAGACACAGCATTATCTCTGCAATCATGCATCGTCCCATTGCTGTGCTAATTGGGAACTTTAATTTGAGACATAATATTATTGTCTCATTATTTGCTGGGTTAGTTTCTCCTCAAATTAATAAACAAGTCACACAACTTGCATTAAGAGCTTTAAAGACTGACAGTCATTTGAGATGGATATTAAGAATTGTCAAAAAAGTAAAAAGGAGACAGACAAAATTGTCTGATCTGTTTAGCGGATTATTAAAAGCTACACCAAGTGTTCTAAGATCTGCTGCAAGGACTTTGCTGTAATGCCTCTGGTCACTCTGTGCCTCCACAGAGCACGGCCGATAAGTTACTAGCTCAGTTACGAGCTTAACCATGGATGACTACAGCAAGCAGGGGAAAGTTTGGCTGAGCACCATGGGAGAAAATGAAGATTCAGCCAAATGTAACAGCTGCGTAAAGATGATTTTCACCAAGGGATGGGGGAGTGGGGGTGGGACGGCGGCATCTCCAACATCCCGTTTAGCTCCAGTTTGGCATAACTGTAAAGGAATATTTCTTTTTAAAGATTGTCACGATTCAGTCAGTGGTATCTACCATATGAAACTGACAAAATGCACAGTGTAAAATGTCATATAAAATGAAATAATACCCAATAAAGTTAATAAATATAATCAAATACAAAAAGTACTTCAAATCATTACAATTGAGAGGCTGGATTTTTGGAGAATGTTTGATGCTACTTGCATGTGGTAGGTCTTACACATGAGAAAGAAAAGAAATTCAAAACATGTTCAGTATTAAAATAATAATAAATATATAACTGTGTGAACTGCACAGCTAAGTACAGTGTAATATCCCACAGGAGGTGATTATAGTTTGAATAAAAGATTATTAATTACCATATTTTAAACATGCAATTTTATTTCCTCTGTTTCATATTACAATATTTTATGTTAATAAGAAATAATTATCAATAGGAACCTGATTTAATGAGAGACAGGCTCAAAATCAATAAATATAGCAAAAGCCAGAGTGGCTATTATTTGATGAAGATGAGAAAGTGCAATACAACTGGGGCAGAATTTGTTTCCTTCCAGTGGCGGGTAATTAATTCATTAAAATTACTGACTCATTATGTAATGAGAGGGCCTAATCATCTGGTGGCCCGTGTCTCAACCTCTCCCCCTAGACAATGACTTTAAGTCCATAACCACTTTAATCTTGTTATTTGAATGTCTTTGATTTACAACATATCATCTATGCTTACATCCCATACATCTTGGTGTGGTTGCCATGGTGATGTCAACATGAGGATCAATCATTGCCAAGCAGGAGTGGAGCATGACACCAATTAAAAGGTGATGTCGTCTCCAAGTCATCACTCACACTCTTCACTAATGCACTAATTACCGGGGCCGGGACATTAATGGAATAGCATGGTTCAGCCTGGGGATTAATCTGCATGGATTCGTGTGTATGTGTGTTTGATGTCTGTCTTTGACGTGTGTGGGTGCGCGCATGTGTGTGTGTGTGTGATTAATGCGAACCCCCGCCTGCTCTGTCATGACCTTGAGCACCACCACAGGAGGGAAATGAACTGGCTGGGTGGAGGGTTGGGATATCTGCACTTGGGGCGGCGGAGGGAAGACGATGTGCTGAGGTGGATGGCCGGGGCCAAGGTTGAGTTTGAGCAGGGAATTCATGCACTTGGAGGATTGATGAATAATTTTGTTATCTGACTTTGACAAACTCTGCTGGTGATCTTTCACACCAGAGAAAATCTCCTGAACCTTGCTTGATTAAAAAAATCCAAGTTAATTGTAAGTTACCATCAATCATAAAGTGGAGTTAGTATTCAGATGCTTTACCCAAGCAATATAAAAGTAGGCGTGCCCAAATTAAAATGAAAATGTGGCATTGAAAGTGTCACTTAAACATGTAAACGCAGATTTGTATGATTGGAAATATTACCATAAATATATATTTAATGTAACTAAAGGAAAAAAATGGATCTGACTGTTATTAACAACAATTGTAGTGGAGCGGAAGTTCGTTACCTTTAGTTTATCTTGCTTTACTAACAAAATAAGATAACAATATAAGATACATAATAAACTGTTGTAATGGAATTAGTGTAGGTGTGATTACAAATAAAAAAGAAGGTAAGTAAGTCTTTAGTAATTCATATACTAACCATATAACCAATGAATAATAAAAAGATTTTATATTAATATTGATGTAAAAAACAAACCACATTCAAATAAAATACAGTTAACGAGGTCATAAACCATAACTGGATAATATGATAAAACAAGATGGTTTTAAAAAGTAGAACACGAAAAAGGTGAATGTGTGAGTTTGTGCAGCATATAAAAACTGTTAATGAGTTAGTACTTATGATATATATGTATTCATCAAAGAATAATTTGAAGTTTTGTGTGCTTTAGTGCAGGACAGCTAATTAAAATTTCTGATTTTGCAACAGAGGGTCACATTTGGAATACATTACCTGCTGCTTTAAAAGCTAACTCCTTCAAAGTAAGAGTGTAACATTTTCAGCAGTCGCTCTTTGATCCACATCGATCTTTTTCTTCTTCTTCCTTTTGGTTCTTGTGTTTTTTGTACTCTTTGATGCCTGCAGCGTTCTTTATGTGTAAAAGAGTTTGTTTCTGTATTTTTTTATTGATTCTGTTTTTTTTAATTTGGCAGTCTCCCAATTTCCTTGCTTGTCTAGCATTTTGAAAATGTTGATTCTATAAATAAATTCAGAACAAACAAAGTTTTCTCGTGCAGCTACACATGACAACCTTGCGCACTTGATGATTGTAACTCACCGATGACGTATGTGAGCAGCAGGGCCAGGGTGAGAGTGAGGAGTGACGCTGACAGGGCCGTACACTTCCAGTTGCAACAGCGGTGAGGCTTGTTGAAGGTAAACAGTGGTCTGGTCACGCTGCTGCGAGGGAGGGGCCGGGGTGGAGGGGAGTACACTGTCCCAGAGGTCAGGGGGTAACCCTGCCCCGCCCCTGACAGTAGAGCCGATGAACCAGAGCCTTGCTTGAACAGGAAGTGTCTGTGGAGAAAAACGACAAAGACTATAATTCCAACCTGCAACAGATGTGGAAAGGTATCGTTGAAGGCTTCTGTGATCCAGGCTCATTAAACACCCTGTCAGCACTGTAGAGATAGTTTCTTCTAAAAGTTGACTGAGACTCACCTATCTAATCGATCTGAGGATTTTAATTATTGCTGCTTTATCAGTACATTTTGGAGCATTCTCTGTTATTGTGTTTTCATAATGGGGTTAGTGTTAGGGTTTTCATGTTTCCAGTTGATTTGGTTCAATAAAAAACTGTAGTCAATAATGTATGTTTTAACTTCTAAGATGACAAGACAGAAAGATGAAGATGTACTTTGCAAACATAATGCTATATCTAGAGTAGCACTGGCTGGGGTTACTGAAGCATAACCTTTCTTAATTCCTATTCAGAGTGATACAGAGCTGCTAATGTTAACCCAAACTCTAAAATACTAAGACGTGGATATGCTGTGAACCTCTAACCCTGCATAATAATGCATATGCAGTTATTAGGATATGCAGTGATACTGCGGTTATTTGCCTCGATACGCAATACAGTAAACTGAACAAGAACAAATGCAGCTTATGTTACAGGACATTGTTTAATTAATCACCATAGACGGTATGTTAATTATGCACATTTTAGTTTTTGTACTTCGTTTTTAAAAAGACATTTTTAAAAAGACTTTTAAATACTGACTTCATAAGGACCTAACCACAGCACTATGAACTGTTCTGTGGAAAGAAAGGCCAATTAATTGCTTTCCCTATCTTATGAGCAAGATGCCTTCCCGCAATGTGTGTCCCACAAACTACCTGCCACCTCTGGGAGTACTATTTGTGTCTTTCTAAAGTAGATTATGGCGTGAAGTCGGAAACAATTACAATTACTGTGCAGTCCTACTTATAACAGTGGTTCAATACTTGCCAATTAGCTCAACACAGCACAGACATCATCTTTTCTCAGGTATCTAGTATTTTATTCTGATTCTATTTATGCAAATCTACACTCAGTGGAATTCAGTCTCACTCTAAAGTACGCCTGACTGAAACTCATTTAAAGGGCCCCCAAGGTGGGAGATTTTCGAAAAGACCCCTCTCTTGCTATTTTTAAGTGATGCACAGAGGCTGGCTCAGGATTCAGATATCACGCACAGGACAGATTGTTCCATATTACCGCTGCATGGAGTTCTACTAAACCTTACCTGTCAAAAATGCTCTCTGTACTGCCTGGAAGTGTGTAATTCAGTTACACCCTTAATATTTCACCTATTTGGCTGCATTTGCCAGCTTTTAATTTAAGTGGTAGTGGTAGAATAAGTAATGCATCATCAAAAATGAATCCAAAAAGCTAAAATCAAGGAAGAAAAGTAGTTTAAGAAAGTCCCTAGGCATTATGATTGCACTTGCAATTTATGTTATGTTCCACCATAAATTCAGGGAGGTAGGAAATTTATGTGACAAATGTAAAACACAGCTATTATTCATGGTTAGTGCACTATAACCAGTTGAACAATAGAAAACAGTCTTGCTGCAAAATGCATGCAACAAAAGTGCTTTGCAATATACTCACAACACACTATTGATACAGCATAAGTCACAGAATATTAAACTATAATCTAATTTTCAGCTCAAGTTCTTCATCAGAGAAGAAGCCCAAATTTGACAAAGTGCTACTTTGGTGCAACATTATGAGCAGGTACTGTAATGCGGAGCAGCACTGATATGAAAGAGAATGAAAAAGGCCTGGCAGCCAAGGATCAATGACTTACCTATTCCTTTTTTGACTCATCAAAGTGACTACTTAAGTTATACGGCTGTATTAGTTAAACCAAGATGAGGTTCATTTTCATTATGAAAAAGAGTCAGTTAGATTGGAGATGATGATAGGAAACTACGCTGAAGGGCAATTAATCTAGGTAGCATTTCATCTATATTGTGTTTGGATAATGGAGGGCGAGAGTTGGAGGGTGTCAGTTGAGGAAGCTGAAATACGGGGGCTAGGAAATTATGCAATTTGGAAAAGTGGATCTGGGCAGGCAATTATAAGCAGCTCCAGCTTGTTCTGGCCATTTTGGCTCCCATCAAAAAATGAACAAAGACGACTGCTATGGGGAAACAAAGCCTGGCTATACTGGAGACAACATCAGAAGCACAAAAACAGGTATGACTCATAGTCCTTGTAGTGTCTGCTGTGCATGTGTATTTTTTACAGCAAACAAATATCCTGAAGCCTTTGGAAATCACAGACAGTGATGATTGCCCCAGGTTACTGTGAGCTCTCCGGGGGTTAATACCGGCCTTGAGTGCATTATGTCAAGATGTCAAGGCAGACACGCAGCTTGGCAGAATGTTATTCTGTCCATGCAATGGAGGGTGTGAGGTCACAGGCTGTTGGTACGACCGCAGTCTCTGAAGAGCCCTCAGAGGACAGGCCATTAAAGCGGGGCCAGACATCACACTGACAGCACCACTGGACTCTAGACTGCGCCTACCTTACACCTTGTCCACTTGCCATCATATACAGCAGAAACACATCCATCTTCTCAAGTCATTTAAGCTCACATTCAGTCTTGAAGAAACATTTTCACTAAAACCAAGAACAAAAAGCTTCCACTGGGGAAGGAGTTTCAAGAATTTTCTCAAAATGAGTTTGGGTGTCATTCATGACAGAATAAAGCAGATGCAAATTACAAGAAAATCTGTGAAGCAAGATGATTTGCATAGGAAACAGGAGAAATTATCTCAAGGCAAGGTGAGGCAAGTTTATTTATAGGACTTCTCAAATGGAGGCAATTGATAGTGCTTTACATGAGGCAGAACAAGCATTAGAGCAATATTAAAAAACACAAAAAGTTGAAACATAAAACCTAGTACAATATAATAAAACAATCAAATAAAAACAGACAAATAATAGGACAAAGGGGGTAGTTTCCCCCCACTGACAGATTTTTTTAATTAATATTTTCCTTGTTTCATTACCTGACTTAATTTAGTGTCTGATAGATATCATTTCATAGTGACTTGCCTTTCTGTTTTTTTTTTTTTTTTCTTGAAGTCTCTCTCTTTTTGCAGGTCTATAACGTGACCCTGTGCCTGAAACAGATGACAGCCATCATTCACTGTCGGTCTCCCTCGCTTTCCCTGTCCATCCATCTAGCGTATGCTAAAGGCGGTGAGTCAGATGGGGGACACGGGAGGCTGCACAAAGAGCAACGACACACATAAGGGTCAACGGTAGTTCAACTCTGAAAGGCCAGATATAGACGTAGGAGAGATACACACGTAGGGAAACATAGCTAGGCTCAGAGATGTCAACACAAGACAAGCATAAACAAAAGACGTCATATTCAGGCGAGCGTTTTCACATTTTTGAGGCCAGCACACAGGTCGAGCCCACCGTAGTGCTTTTATTGCTCTGCTGAAGAAGGATTAGAGCAAAAAGGGATCAGAATCCAGCTGAAGAAATTGCATTTGTCAACGCGTGAGGAACCCTATTCTTTTTGTGATGCTTTTAAAAGTGCTTCACTGTTCTTCCAGGCTCCCTGGCTTTGATCTTCTCAGACAATATCCAGGGGCGACGCCCAGGAAGCTCTGAATTCATATCAGAGGGCAGATTTCCCCCGAGACAGGAAGAAAATGAGAGTTCCTGCTCTCCAGGAGGTCGGAGTCTATGGCTCAAGGGCTGTCTCTACCTGGATATGTGTGATGACTGCGTGTGTGTGAGGGTGTGTGGGTGAAGGCATATGTGCACACAGTACAGGTACATTCAGATAGACTGTACAGTGCATGTGTGTGGACGTGTGAGAAGTTGATTTAAGGTGTAGCTGCACATGCACGGTGTGGTATTCAAATAGTCTTACTTCTTAGTGATAAGAGTAAGGGGAGAAGGCAGGGCACCAGTCAATTTATTATAGTCCCAACATTTGTTATGCCTCTTAACACACCCAGTGTGAGACCAAGTCAGATATATTGAATATCCATATCTGCATCCTTCCACTTAAACAAGCTGCCCTCTCCAGAAACATTACAGATACGCGGCTGAAAAGGAAATCTATGAACACTTCAAACAATCTTAATCTCTGCTGACACAACATCAATACATTTCAATATAGATTCATCAAATACACATCGAGGAAAATGCAAGTGTGGTTGACAACAAGAGATAATATCAATTTTTTTTTTTACCATTTTTATTAAGGTCACAGAATCACTTATAATTCTGCTGGCACGAAACCACATGTCTACTGTGTAAATACTTGATAAATCTTTAATCTCACGTTTGAGATTGAGCTGATAGCGTCATCAGGGTAAGAGTAAAAAAAATATGGAATCATTTGATTTGTGAACGAAGACAGAAAGGAGGGTGCTTGAATATTAAATTCAACCCAAAACAGCAGAGAATAGTTTTTTTTGTCTCTCCCCCCAAAAGCCACATAGAGAAGAACCAATAATATCTGAATTACATTATGAAAGGACACTATTCTATTGACTATGAATATGATTATATTTTATGGTTCAGAACTAATAGCAGACTATCAAATGAAACTTATTTCACTATAAAGTCCCAAATGCAAAAATGTATTGCTACAAAAATCCACCATCCAATATACTGAGCCACTGGAGAAATGGTATTTTCTAATCACATTTCTCTTTGGAAAGGAATTCTTTATGTTCAGCATATATTGTTTTAATGTTTATGGTTGATTTTCAATTAAAGCTTGCACACACACACCGACACACACACACACACACACACACACACGATAAGTAATGTAATTACAATGCACTACTGACAAGTCTTTCACATTGATACTCATGTCTGGCCAATGATTAATTTAAATTGTCAGTGAATCTAATTTTATTCTTCCTTTCCTTAAAATGAGGTAAGATCTAATTATGGCCTAATGCATAACTTATTAAAACCTCTTCTTCTGGCGTGGCAGCCTGCCAATCTCATCCTCACTCATAATACCAGAATTCAGCTACCACACAAGCGCTCATTAAACATGCAAACATATTCTTCTGCACCTTGCTGCCTCTTCTCACAAATGAGGATCTCCTAAATAATTCTGTGATCAATTATTACTTATGCAGCAAGCAAATGCTTAATTCTGTTAGAAGACAACCATCCGTCCAACGGCTCATCTCCAAGCATTTCGAGAAATGTTTCGGGTGCTACAAATGGAAGTAGAAGAACAATGTGTTCCTGAAAAGAGGATTTATCCTACATACTCAATTTTACCTTTGTTTTGGGTAGTATAAACTTAGACACAGGTCTCCTGGCAAATCGTTCTGCAGCAGGAGGCTGCAAAAATGAAAACAAGCCAAAGAAACCTTAGAGATTCATTATGACTTTGATGATGTGCAAAGTCCTGTAATAATACCCCAGAGGCTTGCATGGTGTTCCACTTACTGCTCTCTACACGTGCAAAACATGTCCATCCTAACAAATCCTTTAGTCCAACATTCATTCTTAATCATTCTACTCTTGATTTTTCTAAGAAATGGGGAAAGTCTGCCAACTCTGAGTCCCGATGAAAGAATTTTCTTTAATCTAATGAACCTCATTTGTAAGATTAAAGAAGTGTCTTTAATCAAGTGACACTATGTTGAAGTAGGGTGGTTTGCCTTGAAGATATTTTCATTTGAAGAGTTTCATTGCAAACTGACATATCCACCATTTTGGACTGAAAGCTTTTTGGAACGAAGCCATCCATAATTTCAAAGTCTTAAAAGCATCTCACCTCTTTCTGTTCACTCATTAAAAAAGTAAAAACAACATGTAAAATGGAACCTTTCTGGGTTTTTATTTTACAAGGTTAAAATAGAACCTTTTCGGGTAGCTTTTGCAACAGCTTTAAGGTGGACCTTTAAATGTGTTGACTTCTCTTACCTGGTCTCTAGGGGAATGTTGCTGTTGAGTACCCAGCTGTTGTGAAGCTGTGCCTGGTCCGTGTTGGAGCCGGCGTCTGCCCCCTGGCCGCCCTGACTGGCATGGCACCGCGTTGGCATTGTCTTCCTCTGCAGGCTGACTTGAGTGTAGGGCGCCGGGCGGGCACAAGTGCACGCGTGGGGCGGCGGGGGAGGCGGGGGCAGCGGGCGAAATGTGAACTGACCACCTGGACTGCTCGGCAGCTCTGTGTAGAGAGATAGAGAAAAAACAGAGGAGGAGGAGAAGGAGGAGGGACAGGGGAGAAATAAACATAGGTTTATTAGGAGCACAGTACCATAAATTACAAATAAAAGTGGCGTGTTAGTTGACAGTTTATTGTTATTACACTGATTGAGGGGCGTAAATCAGCTTGAAAACTGTCCCTGTCCAGCGCCTTCTCTTCCTACCTGCTTTGATACACTTCCAGCCACCCTATAAATAGGTTCTTGGCTGGCTGCAACATTGAGCAGTCTTTAAAGAGCTAACAGCTCTGGCTTAATCTGCACCCGCCAGCCCAAACTACCCATGTGATGTTTATTATGAGATCTGTAGCTCAACGGAATGAGCTAGCCAGCTGTAACTCCCTCACACTGGTAACCTCAGGGTCTCTCAATCCATCATTTATCATTCTCTTTCGCTCTAACTCTCCCACTCCCCGTCTCTTCCCTCCCGCTGTTTTCTCTCGCTTTTCAGTCTGTCTTCTAAAACTGAGCAGAGACTAATTACTGTTTTGCCAAATGCAAAGTGTATGCATATGTTAGTTTAATGTGTGTGTGTGTGTGTGTGCGTGTGTGTGTGTCTGCTTGCTTGCATCGCCATGTGTGCTTCCACCTGAGTTTAAAGCAAGCATCTTGGGATATGCGTTTTTAAGGGAACAGCTCATGCCATGTGGTTGCAGCATGGTTCCACGAACACGGCAAATCTCTCGTCCCAGAAGACACAGCCTGTCCAGCTGTATTGACAATGAATGTAACATTACCCTCAAGCCCGTTGTAAGGGAGTAAGGGCTCCGATATCTAGTAGACAGACACTATTGGCCCTCAACTCTATTTGCTGCCAAAATGTCAGCAATAATTTAGTATCTGGAAATGTAGCCCACCTGGGACATTACCACAATCTTTCCTATTCAAGTGTAAGTATTACACACAGTAACACCAGAGAACAGATTTTTTTGATTCTTGCCAGATGAACTGAGAACTGAGAAAAGCAAAATATTAAATAAGCATGTTTCCGTTTCCTACAAGCCTGCTTGTTACTGGAATCTGTACTTTTTGAAATATTGCTATGAAGCAGCTATGGGACATTTTTATCATCAACATTTCCACAATACTAAATCTCTGCACATGCATGACAAATCACATTATGTTGCTGCTTTGATGCTTAATTATTGTAAACTAATATGTTAACAATAATACCACCAATATGTACAATGTTACCGACATACCACATCGAACATTTGAGCTTGAAGTTTTATGACTCTTAGTTGTTGGAATTTCACATTTACAAGATATACTATGCATTGTAGTAATGTTGGGAGAATGAACTGGCAGAGCAGGAGAAGTTGTGCAAATAGTCCATAAACAATTCCTCAGTAATAATTCCATGATGCCATCTGTCCAGCTGAAATTACATTTTGCATTTTGAACATTGTTATGACATTTCCTCCTTGTGTGTGTCTATATATATATATATATATATATATATATATATCTGCATATTTGATATTAGAATCTCCAAAATGACTGTGTAACGGCTGTCAACATGGTCTTTGAGCAAATGACAAGTTTTTCATCTTTCAAAACACATGCTTGCTTATGGATCTTCCAACATGACAGAATTGTCTTTGTCACATTTCCAAAGCATGTAATAAAAATATTTGTCTCCATTCTCTGCATACTGACACAATGAAATTATCTTTTCATTACTCATGACATGCCATTACTCACACTGCATATTTATTTCATGATTTCATGCAAACATACAAGGGGTTCTAACTAAACATAGTCCTCCCTCCATTGTCATTGTTTATTGCCCTGGGCCACCTGTGATGATGAACATTTCACACTAACACATAAAATTTTATATTTTTAGCATGTCTAGCTTGTTATGTTGAACAACAACACCTGAAACTCTTTAGTAGTGTGTCTTTTGTGAATGTATTGAACCAGTGAATGTGTCATATTTAGAAAAACATCTACTCTGAACCTTAAAAATGAATTTCTTTCAGAGAAATTATATAATATTGTAAGGTACTATACACAGTCTACGTGTTATCACTGCACTACATGACAAGATTTCAACCAGCCAATCAGGCTGAAACTCACTCTATATAAGACCTGGTAAAATGACAGGAAATTTATTTGTGTCATCACCTAGAGGTGTTGTTTAGACTAAAATAATGGATGTGGAAAATAGAAGTTATTTTTGTCTGAACCACCTCTGAGTATTACAAATTACACGCTTAGGGAAAACGGATACATTTTTAGAGCACTACTGCACTGCGTGTCATGGTAATGCACCAAAAGCTTTTAAGTGGTGCTTCAGTTTTTAGCTGTTGGATTCATCAGAAGAGTATCCATCCTCCAATTAAATAAAAGTAGTTTAGTTAATTCCACAGGGTAAAAATACTCCATTATATTACATGGAAAAGTATATACTATACATTACTTATACTATTGGTAGATAAACTGTTCTAGTTATTTCCCATCGCTGAGATGATGCTTATTTGGATATGTGGGTCAATACTATGTTGTGATTTGACTTTTAAAATTTGTGTTCGAGAGCATTTTTTTAAAGGGATGAAAGAAGTTAAAAGTAAAACAAAAGAAACACTGAAAATGTTTTCACCCACTGGCTGCTTTGGACCAGTTGACACTATAGTACCTCAGAAATAACAAAAGCAAAATATAGGCAGAACTACTATTACTAGGATCATTGTACTTAAAACAGGTACTCCATTATTTAGTACTGCACTCTGCTCAAGTTGGGGGACATGGTAGATTTAATGCATTTTTTGGCGGTGAAGTTCCAAAAATGCTGCATACTAAACTTTCCACAAAGCTATTTTGATAGACACAGACTTATTGTGTCATTAATTGGCCACTATGAGTTCTTCATCATTTATGTGGCCTAGAAGGCTGGTTTATGCACAAAAACAGCATGTTTGGTTTAGGTATATACTGTGTTTTCAATAAAGAAAAAACAACAATTAAAGTAAAAACCATGTAAGAGTTGCTTATGAAATACTTTCCTAGATTTGATTTAAATTGAGAAAAACAACTGTCCTATCATTTCTTTTATTCTGACCTGGCTTAATTATTATTTTTTATTTTATTTTTTATTATATTATTGACCCTGATGGGAACAATGGTGTTCCACATAAACGATGAGGAAGCACATCCAAGACACTGTATACCTGTCAGAGTGGAATTACCCACAACTGAACCACATTTCACATGTAAAATCAGTGGCATGCCTCTTTAAATGTGGAAAAAATCTACAGCATTTACCTTTTAAAACCTGTATTCTTCACTTGTGAATTATATATATCAAGAATATAATTAATCTGCAGAGAAATGGGTAGAAATTGCTATATTGTATTAGTATGAACCATCGAGACCTCAGTCACAGGACTTAAATGAGAAAATCTTTTCAGTCCAAAATGCTCACCATTGTTTTGAACCTGAAATAATAAATCCAAATAATCTTTGCCTCTTAAAGCTCAAATGACATCTACTTCATTATTAATTCAGACCTTTTAGAAAACCTGAGCATGTTATAACAGCTTTGGGTATACAATTGCCACAATTTCATTGTTCTGTGTTTATGTTTGCTGGCAAGGGAAAGGAGAAAGAGTATAAAGTGGGCAGGGAAAGGGGAAAAATGGGAATAGAGGTCCAGGAGAGAATGTAATCTTGGTGAATAGGGTGACACAGGGGCCCTGCCTGGCAGATGGTGCTTTAGAAGGCTTAGCTAAGGCAGCTTTGAGTCTCACCTCCCAAAGATCCACGAACTGACTCATTTCCTCTCTTTTCCACACAAATGAGAAATGAGAAACACTTGCTAACTGGTCCTTCCTGTGTCACTGTTTCACACAAAGTCACATCAAACGCGCAAGCTGTGATGTTGTGTTAAATAGTGGATGTAACCTAAATAGGCCTGGGAATGTAGGGCAGGGGCCCTGCAATATTTGGCAAACTAGCCAGGAGATCAAAAACATGAAATCAACTCTGTGGGGAGCAGATAGAAGCCAGGGAGGGGCTATTATAACTCTAGATGACAGTGGTGACATTGTAGAACATCCTCTGCCCTGGGGTTCCTCTGGGACTTAGCCCTCCAGAAAGACACTTTTGGAAAGTCGCTTATGAGATACTTTCCTGGAATCATCAGCTTTTGGTTACATAAGCGAAATATGAGGAAAAGCGTTTTATATCCAGCAGAAGGGAGATCTGGGGGGATTTAGTAGGGAATGTAACAGGTAACAGGTATTTGGGCCAGGTATTAAAAATGCATTACCGTAGGTGAGATGGACCTAAAATAGGACAGACATTAAGTATTTATGACAATTTAGGCATTTGGAGCCAAGTCATACTAATGCAACGTGAGGTACGTGTAGTAAAAAATGAGTCGAGCTTCACACACGCACACAGTAATGGTTTTGTTGTGTGTGTAATGAGCTAGATTTCACGATGGTGCAATTCGCTTTGGAAGGGATATTAACATGCTGGTATAAAAATGTTTTGGAGGAAAATGAATCGCGTGTGCAAAATAATCTTGTTCATGAGCGCTCGTCATGCTCATTAAAATGTTTTACCTCCAGTCTGGATGTGCCTGCCAGATGTTCAGCGCTACCTGTGTTTTTGTAACTAGACAGAGAACATTTAAGGTGTCACAGTGAGGGATGTTTAAAAAAAAACACACACAGCAGTTGGATTTTTTGTTACGGAGAGTAAGGGACTGTGTGAAAATAAAATGACCAAGACAGGGGTCAGAGATGTGGCAATGCTACGTATTTTTATTTTTCCTCTCCTAAATTTGTATTTTATTTTGTGCAGAAAAAAATAGCTTATTTAAAAGATTTTGTGTGTGCTACTTATTACAGCTAAAATCTGCAGCCCGTTTGAGATATTTCAAGGACGGTGTTCAATTTTTTCGGATTTCAGAGGGGAGGATTAAACACAATTAATAACATTATGTTAATTGTGCTTCACATGCCCTTGTTTTTTAATGAAAATAACCGTAAGACTCAGACCCTTTCTCTACACCGAAACTTTCTTACAGTCTCTAAAGTGTGGAAGCATGAAACACAGAATTTATAGCTTTTGTAATAAGAAGAGGCAACTACTTTTGGTGTGTAGCAGACCATAAAAATATGAGCCACAATAATATTAAAGCCTAATATTTAACCAAATTTCTTCCTCTCTTTCACTCTTTATGTTTGCTCATGCCCCCCTTTCTCCTTCTTTCCCTTTTCTCTTCATTATTGTGCCCAGCACTCTAGTGCAGAGTTAATTTCAGTTATTACAAGGAAGCCGCATAAAATCCATAGAGCCTGACCTCAACAATATCAAACCTGGCTGTCTAACAGAGGAATGTGATCGTTTTAGAGAACATTTAACACTATTGTTGGATCAGGCCCAGCAAAAACCACATCATCCACCCCACTCTAAAAATAAAAGCTTAATAATTTCCCTTAGGATAGCTTTTCATCTATCTCGCTTCTTAATTGACTTGCATTAAATTGCCACAAAGTTTATTCCACTGCTGTGCTTCGATGAAATAAATAATTAACCCCATAAAAAGGTCAGACAACTGAAATTAGAACTCACTGTCTTTTGTTTCTCCTTTTCGCTGTAATGAGATGGGATCCTGAACTAGCTGACCATCTGACTCTGTAATAATTTGTCTTTGTCTTAGCAGAGTTCCTGACCAGAGATAACACATTATCTCATCACACATTATAAGCTCCAGTGTGACTCCTTTCATTGGTTTGCTGCTGATGAAGTTGGTGCAAAGAACGGGAAAATTGATAACAATACGCGTGAGAACGGGACTAATATTGCTGATGATCTTCGGGATGATGGTGACGATGATGTCACTGACGATAGCAGCGCTAGTGGTGATGAAAATAACAGAGATAGTCATGATAACATTGGTAATTACAATGGTAACAATGATGATAAAAACAGCAGTGATGGCAGCAGAAACGCTGATAATTACGCTGATGACAGTGAGCTCTGAGACAGCAGTGAGAATAAAAGCAGCCACTGATTCATTTCTGCAGAAGCAGGGATGAACGGTGGGGTCTCCATTTAACAAAGTGACATGATCGTGTTGTCCAATTAAAGCAAGAGAATCCAAATAAAGAAACAGAGTGCTCTAAGAGCTTTTCAGTCTCGTACGGAACCCAGTCGATTTTCATACGGAGCCTGATAATTAGCAACCATGCATCATCTGACTTTTTCATACTGGAGGCCGTGCGTGTGCATGTCTTTTGGTACATGCATGCGCGCATCTGTGTGAAGGTGTATATGCATGTGCATATTTGTGTAATTGGCTGTTTGTAGCCCCATCTTCAAAAACAACTCCAGAGCAACTCCACAATCATGTTTAGGCTGCAGGTGCATCTGAAAGTAACATTTCCCCGGAGAGGGCGTGAAACCTCCTGAGTCTGGCTCCTCCGCTCTACAGCAAGAGGCTTGCCATCACTCAAACACTTCACTGCAGGGGCCCATGCTAAAATTACGTTTTCAGAAGAGAACCCTCTTTCGTTCCTGTGCGATTTAAATGATCTGTTTAAAACTTGCAATTAATCAGCTGTGATGTTGTGCAGACAAAAGCTGTCCGACTGAACTTTTTTGATCTCAGTGAATTTTGGCTGCCGCCCAATGAAGGCCAGTGCAGGTTTACTTGGTTGTAGCAAACAGTGAAGTAGCACCTAGCTGAGATCAGCTCATCTCTCCTGAGAGCACAACAGTGTTCTGATCCTTCCTGACCTTGTCACTGCTGCAGGGTGCCCGGTCATTGCCACCTGCCCTGGAGTTGAGTGCAGGTGTTTGTGTATGCATGTGTGTGTTCATGTTGCATGCCATATTTCCATGTGCGTGCATGCATGCATAAGTGTCTGACAGCTTTAGAGCACAGTCAGTAGTGGTGTGACGCCAAGTGAGTTATTAGCCTCGGTAGAAATTTGCATCACCAGGAAGAAGGCATGATAAGGTGTTTGAGACTCAGGAGGTGAAACGCCACAATGGCCATTACGGTGATTAGTGCACACATTCATCTTTTACAAGCCTCATGATTCTCTCCCGCCTTCCCCTTCGTGCTCTCTCCTATATATGAACACACACTGCATCTCCCACAGCCCCGAAACAATCACGACAAGCACACACAGAATATGGAGGAGTTGCACACACGTGTATACGCTATATTTCCTCAGACTCCGGCACTAAAACAGGAGAAAGTGCCTGGGCTTGACAGCAAACAAGCCAACATGAAGACATTCCTGGCAGGCTAAAGAGAGAGTAGTATCAAAGCTACAGGAATGCACCACCAGCAGCCCATTTTTTCAGTGAGAGAGAGAGAGAGTGTGTTGTAGCAGACCTGAGTTGCTGGTAATTAGAATGGGCTCTGAGGAGAGAGAGGCAGTGGAATGAATGCAAATGAATTCACTGGCTCTGGAAATGGGCTTCACAACCTCACTTTTCATATAGCACGCCTTACAGACATCACGCTACTGGCACCAACACAGCAGTGCTACACGGAGTGACATGACTGTGGACCTGCGCATGCCAACATGTCTACACAGACACATATGCTCAAGCGTGCAAATAAAATGTGAATCCGCAAGCCTGAAACAAATACAAACCACACAGTGCACGAGAAAGCATGCACAGATACATAAACACATTCACACGCATTATACTAATCCCTGCAAATGCCACAGTGTTGCTTGTGAAAAGAGAAAGGGGGTGAAAATGCTTGTTCCAAATGAACATCCACAGCATGTCCCACAGCGGAATAAACAAACCCTTCTTAATTGGTGTCGATTTGGAATGGAGTGATGATTCATCATGCAGAACTCCCCAGTAGAGTATTGGAAACCTGATCATTTCTAATCCATATGACCTTGACTGAGGGCCAGAGTGGGACTCTAACTCCTTTCACATGCATTGTCCGACAGACAAAGTCAAGACATTGTAACTGACTTTACAACTCGTCAGAATTGTAATCCACCAAAGTCAGATCACTTCACTGATTACTACATCTCAGCCGGCGACAAATCTTTATGAAGCACTCAATTCTCCACACCAATAATAAATCAGGGTACTATAAGCTTTCAGTCTCGATGATGGCACACCAGAGACACTATTTCCATACCATGCTGCTTCAGTCAATAATTTCAATTCCCATTACACCTACCTGCATCGTTCTTGACTTAAAGAAGACCACTGGTACTAAGTCAGCTCAAGTGGCTTGCCATGTGAAACCTTGATAAGAAAATCTGAGGGTCTTCTCAAGGAGAAGCAGGTCATCTGTGAAGGGGTCCTGCTCTTTACTAGCTAGTGCAGTAAATGAGTCTAATTAAAACGTCTCTCATCCTATCTTAACCACGCATCTGGGGCCAACTAGAGTCTTATTATAGAGTAGACTATGCATGTAAGGTCCCTACTGAGAATATGGAAAGTGAAGCATTGAGCGAGGCATACATATACTATATATGCACTGGCACAAGAGGACAGGTCTGTATGAATATGGGAAGACGAAGGGAATAGCAGAAAGGACGACGGGCTGCTTAGTATTCAGACTGGAACATATAATAGATGATGGAGGGAGATAGAAATACAAAGAGTGTGTAGAAGAGAGAGGGAGAGGATCAGAGGAATAAGATGTGGCTTCAGCACCACCTGCAGACTTGACTGGCGGCCATCTTGCGGTCAATGAGGTGAGTGCAGCCACCGCCCTGGGTCAACATTAACACAGACCAATGACAAGTCATTACTTGCCCTCTATCGCAGCAACACCTTGCCGTTCCACTTCACCGACTGCACCTATCACACCGATCAGAACGCGCACACATGGGTACGCACTCTTCTAGCGTTCTCCGTCTGTCTCCCTAGCTCTTAAAATCACACAGACATACACACACATATACGCACACATACGCACACCAGGAGAAGCTTAACAAATGTGGGAACAGATGCCCCACATCAGACTGCAGTTGCCCTCTGCTCCGTGTGCCTCCAGAGAGACAGAGGAGTACCGTTAACGAAGATAAGACGCTGCAGTCCTCTACTGTCTCAACACACGCCAACAGTGAACACACACACACACGCAATTGTGAGTCACTTGTTAAGTTTAACGCTGTAGAGATGCAATCGAAAGAATCTTTAAGACCTGTTTGATATCTACTTTACGTATATGCTCACCTCTCCTCCCAATCACCTCTCCCTCTTTCTACAAGAACACTTCAAATCAGTGCTTCTTTACTCTTTCTTTTAGGGACACGGTTTGCCTTCATCCAGGCTGCCGTTGACCTCTACTCACTTATTGAACTCAAGCACCTTCTTTGACAGGTGAAGAGGAAAACAAGACATTTAGCGCTCACACATTCTACTGAGGCATGAAAACACACTCACTAGTTGAGTGAGTCAAGGTAGAAATGTTTTTGTCTCTCTCCTTGAAGACATGCTGTTAAAGTATTTGATAGAATAGTGATACAGGTTTTTATGGACATAGCTGTTTCATGCAATATTAATTAGATATGAGCTGATTTTGCTGTGTTCTGTTATTGATTTGCCTCAGTAGCGCAAAAGTATTTAATATTTTAAACTCATCATAAAACAAAATGTGATGTTTGCATTATTATTATAATATTAATATTGCTTAAAGTAGGTTAGCAAAAAGTGGGAAACCGCTTTAAATGCATTGTAAATTCTTATACAGAAATGTATTATTTGTAATGAATTTCCCAGACAATTTGGGGTCTGTAGATGTATATCTATATCTATATATTTGTTGTATCATTGTTTTCACATGAAATTGTACATTTGAGCACATAGGTTTAGGAAAAGCAGATTATGAATATTTTTAATTTTAAATAATGCTTCTTGCCATGTGCGTGCTTCAATACCCAGTGAGGTAAGCATGGTTGGACAGTCAGTGACATTTAGGCAATACTATATATAGAGTCCAGTGTATTGAGGATCCCTGGCTGGCTGCAGGGTCAGCTCAGACTGAATAAACATCAGTATAAACGAGAGGAACAGAACACAGAAATAAACAGAAAATCGTATCTCATGAGGTTTATGTTTTTGGTCACAAATTATGTGACAGTTTTTCATCTCATTATGAGCGGATTGCTTAGCTCCTCAGAGCAGACAAGGGACAAGGTTGAAGATATATGGATGGATCAAGGGTTTACAGTGGGCACTTTCTGTGTTGAACTGAATGACATCAATCTATCATCCCCCATGGTGTCTACTCTCCATCTGATGACATGGCCTGTTTATCCCCTGGTTTTCTGAATTACACAGTTCAAGATCTGTCAGCATTTATAAAGTGAACCCTTGAGCTGCCAAGATGGCAGTAGCCTGCTGACCGCTAATCCCATGACTACGGTCTCAAACTTAAAACACCTTACCAGGCTGTGTGACACACAAATACCTAGCGCTGCAAGCTTGTCAAGAATATGCGGACGTGTCACAATGTAGTATGCAAATGCTAAATAATGCCTTGCATAGCAATCTCAAAATTAGGAGCTAGGTCAATACACTACGACACAGAGACGGCATAAGTATGCACTTAAACATAGCTAGGTAGATGGATGTTTAGATAACCATTAGCTAACAACACTTTATGACTATTCAGAAGCCACTTACAGGACGCACACTTGCAGACACTTATAGCTATTAGCATCCATTAACATTCATGTATAATCATGTGGAATGATGTGCAAGGGAGCCTCATCTGCAGCAGCAACAGTAACCTCTGAGAAAATTAAAATCCATCTCAAAGATGATGACAATTGCGGCGGCGGAGCACTGGCACAATACAATACATATTCAAACATTAGTTATATCGTATATCGCAAGCACAAAGTGTTACTAATGTTAGGACACACACCAGCTGCAGAAACCAACAATCCACAGCAGGGAGAGACATAAAAAGCCTGCATATATAGACCAATTCTTCGTTTTTATTCCGACCACCAACAGTGAAAATATGACATCACTGCCCTCTGCCTCACCCATCTCATTTTCTATCTACAAATGTGACTAAAAGGGCCACTAACCTCTGACACGCTATGTAAAAAAAAAAGGCACAACAACCAGAAAAGACTGTCAGTGACCCCCCCTAAAAGGGTCAGTTGCTCCAAGGCTATAAAATCTTAAAAAGCAAAAGATAATATTCTGCCTTAGCTATGACTGTGGAGACAGCGACGAATGGCGAGAGAGGGGGAGCTGACACAGGACCCCGGCCTTAATGTAGTTTGTAATTGTAAGTGTTGGTCTTTAATAAAAGCCCAGAGTATTTGGTCAGGCTAATAGACTGGGCTCTCTAAATCCTGCCTGCCATGCATTATTCAACAGCCATTAGCTATCGCCTCATCTGAGAGGCTTTATGAGTCCCATCATCGGCTGGGACCCAGCATAGGCACACTAGAGGTGTGTGGGGAGGGTGTGAGGATGGGATTACCTAGATAGAATAAGAGAGAAAGACCGAGATGCAAATACTGGTTTGGGATGGAAGAGATGGAAGGTTAAAGAGGATTCAGAGGCAAAAAATCAAAAAGGAAAGCTGACGAAAGATGGGCGTGATATGGCATAGGTGAGTGCCTGTGATATGGAAATTGCTACAGGGAGATGAAGAAATGGCTGCATGAAAGCCAGAGGTCATATGGTGGGCACATAAAAAGGGAAGAGGTTGATGCATGGAAATGTGATGAAAAGTGACCAGCGGAAGGTGACGGGTTTGGAGCGAGATGCATGGAAGTAGGTGTATGAAGCGAGCCTTGGGTCAGAGGGAGGCCAGAGAGAGCAGCAGAGAATGAAAGAGAGATGCCAGGCTGAAGTGGCATTTTCTCCTGGCGAGGAACATAAATGTCAGATGCTTCCTCCCTCTCCCATCTCAACCTTTTCTTCTTTCAATTCCCCTCATTTCCCTCTCAACCTCCTCCTGCTCCTTCCACTCCACCTCCTGCCGCCCTTCTCAATCTGCCCACCTCTCCCTTACCTCTCTCTATCTCCCCAGAGTAGTGCCAGTGGTAATTTTGCTTTCAGAGACGAGAGAAGGCCACGGAACACATGGAGATGCAGGCTGCTCAGTTACCATGGTACCACTGGCCAACAGGAATGGCGCCAAGACTAGGACGTGTATGTGCATTTGTGTGTGCATGGCTGTGTACGGGTGTGGGCATGAGCGTGCGCTCATGAGTGCATCTACACGTCTGGGTAATGGGTGTTTAGCAGGCCTGCCAGATTTGTCCCAGCCACTGCTTACCCAGACTACCAGGTTCTCCTGACCCTCTGCGGCAGCCCAAGGACACACTCCTGTCTCTCTAATTAAAACACAACCCTGACACACATGCTGCACACTCACACACACCCTGCAGGTCTGCAGCTTAAAATAACCTTAAAAGGAACAAGCAGAGCCATCATCCCCTGCACTCAACACCTCTTCAAAATCCACTCAGTGTTTCCTCACCAGGCAGCTCCCAGGCAGAGTCTGCCTCAATCCGCAAGAAGATTCGCAAACAACAAACAACTTCAAATGCAGGGCTTGGTTGTTAGGAGGAGTCATCATAGGAGCTGCATTTATTATTGCATGGTTTCCATGCAACAATAGCACTGCTGCACTGTCACTCTGAAAATAATTGGCTGTGGAACTATTTGACATCGCGGGAAAAAACACAAAGTGTTTGTGTAAAACTGTCAGTGTGGCTGTGGTATAAGAAAGAGGAAGTTATTTTAGAAAAAAATGTTAAATGTCCAGCACAAAACATTATTTCACATTATTTCACATTTACTTTCTTCCACTTTACATTGCTATGTAAACCCTATCGTTATAATGCAGAATATCAGATGTCTCTCTGTGAGTTTTTGTAGGCAGAAAATAACATTTAACATGAGAGGAAAATGTTACTGCTCAAAGCTTGCTCTTCTGCTGCTCAGAGGCAATATTGAGATCCTTACTGCAGTCTCATTTTGGTTTGTATTTTGTTGAATATGTTGCTCCTAGAATTGACAAGGATACATAAGTGAGACAGGTCAAGGTCATCCTTGAGACATATCAGAGATGCAGCTCGATTTTTTTTTTCTCCAAAAGACCAGAATAATTGCCACACAACACTGAACGTTATAACCCTCATGAATGGGGTGATTTATTTCAGGGTTGTTGTACTATGTAAATACATGTACTTTGTTTCATGGTAGCTCCAGCATCGCTCTCATTTGCTTTCAATTCAAGTGAATTTGAGGAGACACACACACACACACACACAGAAACAGAAATGTATTAGACAAAACAAAAAATAAAATGAGACTGAAATGAGAATCACAACCTTGTCTCTGAGTAGTAAAACAGCAGTTAAATGTTCCTCTTGGTAGTACTGTGTATTTTTATAAGCCAGTACTAAGGCATGGTGGGTTTTCTGTTGTGTGGCTCTCAGCTGTGTATGCCGTATATTGCCTGAAGAAACTAATTGTGTGGACATTACACATGATGTGCAGCGGTTAGACAGCCCCTCCACTTCATCTCCAACAGACAATTTAGCATGTTTACATCCTCGTTAAGTGCATGAGAGACCCTGATGGAGGAATCCCAGGGAAGCAGTGGCGTCCTGTCACTGCGGGTTACCAGTGCAGCATGATTTAATGGAACTGTCTGTCAAAAGGCCGAACAACAGCCTGTCAACCAACAAGCAGTGGTAACACACACTTACAAGCATGTGCACGCAGTCAAAAAACACAATGGAGATGGATTGTCAAAAACTCTCTGCCCGCTCTCTCTCTCTCTCTCTCTCTTGCTCTTTCTCTGTCTCTGTCTCTGTCCCTCATACACACATAAACAAACACACAGAGGCATACAAAATCAAAAAGCAAAAGCACATATGTCCAAAAAAGGTTCTGGCAAGAACTAAGACAGGCGGAGACGAACAGAGAAGTGCTGAGAGCACATTCAGAGAAACCAACGGTTAGAAAAACACACATCACCGGCAGCCCCCCTACCAAGAGAGGAGATGAGTGCCAGGAATATGCTCGCTGCATCAAGCGGCACAGGTGTTATCAGAGCAGTTTGCAGGAGATCCCGCCAAACAAAGTACCACTGTCATCATTGCAGAAATGGCAGTGTGGAAATCAACCCAAACAAATGTAATGAATGGTTCACAAAGTATTTAGCAGATTAGGAGGAAAACTGTATGCATGATGGGGGCCCAAATCCAAAGCTCATTACATGTGGCACTGCATTAGGAGCTCACACAAGCCAGTACATATTCCCCATTTCCAAGCTCAAAGCTGATTTATATCCTCTTCTACCTAGTGAATGAGGTAGAGAGCAATCACATCAGTCAGGCATTGGGCATCTGCTATAAAAGCCTTTTCTTTATTGTATATTTCCACCATCATCCCAAACTGGCAGGACAGAGAGCTCTGATTAGCATCAAAGCCTTTGATTGCCCCACTCAACAATCAGTGCTGCTCTCCTGTATGGTGCCTGCTGTGATGCATAACAGTGTGTAGGTGCATGTGTGTACGACTGGTGAGGGAGAGGGAAGAAATCATGAAAAAACGATGTTAGGTGTATCAAAATGATTTTCTGTATATGTAAAAACACATGTGCATTTGCTGCTTAAGCCCACTCATGTGTTTTAGGCCTTAGTGTTTTGAGATGAACCTGGTCTCTTAATGTACCAGTCTCTGAAGCCCACCTTTTGATGTTGCACACTGCAGCACCATCCTCTGGTTTGGACAATTCACTCTGGCCCTGAAAATAGGCTGCTTCTTTAAAGATACCTCTCTCTGTGCCTAAATATGATTAGCTGCAGAGGACATTGTAGCTCTCTCCACAGCTAATACATTTAGTATGGATTGTCTGAGGGGTAAGGATACAGCTAACAGAGAGATCAATATTCTAAGTCCGAGTCTGTCTGGAGAAGAGGAACCATGCTGGGAGATGGTTAACTGTTCTAAAGCAGCAAATGCTGTCTGGAAGCACTGAATGCCAGGAATCCCATGATATTGAACACTTCTTCAAAAGGTAATGCTTAATGCTCAAGCTGGGCGATGGGTTACGTTGAGTGTCTGCATCACGCAAAGGAGCTTGTTGAAGATTTGTTGTGGATATCTCTCAGGGTGAGAGATTATATAAGGCAAATCTGGATGATTCCTTATAATCTATAGTGCACCACTTAAAACCAAAGCCCCATGGGGACTTGGCTCCATAGGGCAGATGTCAAAGTGGTGCTCTAAATAGAGAATAGGGTGTCCTTTGAGATAGGGGGAAAAGGGCTGAGATTTAAGTGGCTTCATTTGCATGCATGAATCCCTCACTTAAACCCATTTGAATCGCACACATGAACCGCCACAGACACAAACGGACATGCTCACACCCTCACACAAATTCCCAAGCACACAAATATACACACTTAGCAAAGACACATTTTTCCCCCTTTTCCTAGAGTCAGAGGACATTAGCACTGCATCTATTTCTGGAGGCCCATTAAGGCTGTAAAACATTTAAGCTCCACACAGAGTGATTCCTACTGTCAGAATGACCCGTTCTTTCCCCATTTCTTCTGTTCATGTTGAAAAAAAGCTGACACGAAGCTTGTGACAGAAACATGTATTTGGTGCCGTTCTTAATTCGGCTGAGTGGGCTGGCTCACCGGGCTGTGTGGGTGGAGTGGAAGGAAGTGGGGCTGAGAAGAGTTAGGTGGGTGCAGTTGTTCGCCCGCCAAATGGGTCCATTTTGCTGAAATGTGAAGCCTGCACTTTCCTGACACGCTATAATAAATCTATCAATTGTGTGTGACTGTGTGCATGTGTGTGTTACGTGTGTGTGTGTGTGTGTGTGCACCATGCATGAAGAGGAAACTGGTGCCATCTAAACAGGAAATATCCCCATCCCTTTAGCTCTACAGATGTGACAGTCACAGTAACAGCTAACAGCTCAGCTCACCATAACCCAGGGTGGCACATGCCTTATAATGAAAATGCATTGTACCGGTGAGGGAGTATTATACGCTCACTAGGGCACACATGTATGCAAACTCACATGCATATACACACACAGAGAAGCTAATGTGGGATGAATAAACAATGTTGTCTGCCTTCTATCGCACATCTACACATAAATATATCATTTTCTGTCCCATGAAAACTAAATGCATGAAAGCAGCAATTCTAGGCTACTTTAATGTGAAATGACAGGCTTCCAGGCAGCTCTTAGAAGCCAGAATAGTCTCTTTTTTCTGGGGGGAATGATGAATGCATGCAGAATGGTTGCTTTACTATGTATATATAGTTAATTATCACGTACAACCTTGAACACCCCCTCAGCTTGCGTTTCACCCACTTGCCATACAATCACACATACAGAACCAGTGGAAATATGATTTTGCTCCATTGCCAAACATCTTTGGTATCGTTTTACAGTACATCCATATTACATTTATATAAATTACATTTACATGTCTGCATCTCATGACCTTGGAACTTTGAAATGTTAAATTATTTGTAATAAATGTCGGCTGAATGCACAGTTTCTCTCCTACGTTCCTGACCACAGTGTAGGTATTTGGTAAGTTCCACATTTTTAGTTCTTCAGACTGTGAAAATTCAGATTGAAACAAACAACAGATATTAAATTAATATGTCAATCTAAGCATTAATTTCAATATGTTTGCATTCATATAGAAACTGTCTGTCCAGACCACCACAATCTAATCAGTTCATCACTGAGTCAAATGTGATAGGAATTCGCTCTAAGCAGTCCTTTTGTGTATTGTGTTTACAGGAATTGGGTGGCCGTACATTCGGACGGACAACCTGGAAATATAAGGCCTTCAGCCCTGGCTATCACCAGGTATGATAACTGTGCAGGATATGTAGTCCTATTAACGCGTCAACAAGTTTAAAGATGCAAAAGATACGGACACATGAAGGCAAATAAGTTTAATATTATGTGTAAAATCCTTTGTATAAACAACTGTGTGAAGTCTCCCCACCCATAGACATCACCAGGCACTTTGTATCTTCCCTGGTGATGCCTGTACTGCAGCGACTGGTGTTTGCTAGTCACATGACCACTCTGCCTTTGGCCTGGTCTTCAGCAAGTGGGATGCAGCTCAATCAGACTGAGAGCAGGTGACTGACTCAGTCAGTCAAGTCCACCTCTTTACCCTGAAAAGCTCTTTGGTAGCTTAGAGTTATTGTCCTCGTGAACGATGAAATGTCATCCAGTGAGTAACTGCATGGTGCATTTGGAGGAAAGTAAATACACAAAAAGTTTCGATATACCTCTGCATTCACCCTGTTGATTCCATTAGCAGAGAAATCACCTACAGATGCCAGTGTGTCACTTATACTGGCAGCCATACATGTCCAAGACATAAGAGACCCAGCATTATGTTTGACAGAGAAGCTGGAATGTTATGCACTGTTCCCATTATCATCATGATCGCTGACATGGAAAAGTGTAGGTCTGCATCATGGAGAGCATTGTTGACTTGCAGTCACAGACAAGTTTTTCTTCATTATGTAAATGTTAAGAAAACACTTGTGCTCCTTGGTCAAATGCCATTTTCCACATTTACTGTGCACAGTTTATGTCTTTTATCTTTATCTAGTTGTGTTTTTAAGCCTCATTAATAGAACATCGTTAATACTATCATGGCTACCTCTTTATTCCTCAGACGACTCTACCTAAGTCTAAAGGGCAGCTCTTAATAAATTCTGAGCCAAGTGAGAGCTCCTTTGCAAATTAACTAATGTTGAAATAAAAACCAGCTTCTCAAAAAACATACAGAGCAAATGTCCGATTGCTTCTAAACTCTTGCAATTTGGGGACTGTGTGTCAAAAGGGCTT
This sequence comes from Ctenopoma multispine, assembly GCA_034779795.1. Taxonomy (NCBI): domain Eukaryota; kingdom Metazoa; phylum Chordata; class Actinopteri; order Anabantiformes; family Anabantidae; genus Ctenopoma; species Ctenopoma multispine. The sequence continues at coordinate 5,662,198 of JAUYWH010000002.1, forward strand.
TATCCCCCACATAGCTCTTAATGTAATCTATAAACTACAGGGGAAAAATTTTTTCAAATTTTTACCAACCTGTTGCTCTTGTCTTCAGTTATACATTACTGTGTTGATTGGTGGGCATTACATTTCTAAGCTGAACTACACTGAACATCAATACGACCAAATTAACTGCACCGAAATAACACTTCTGGTTTAAGGCGTGTAGCTGTGTCAGCTGTACCATGTTCCTGACATGCTCCATTGGTGTCCACTACAGAGCACAACATCGGCTGAACAGCTCAGTTCGGGAGGCCTTATAGGATTTATGGGAGCATTAAAAGTTAAATAATTAAGACAATGAAGGTTTTTGTTAATGCTTGATTTGGCTGAACTTTGGATGGCCTTTGAGTCACATCGCCCATTTTGTCCAGCGCTTTTATTCTCACTGTAATTAATATCTCAAGACAGTGTGATGTGGAATAAAGTACTTCTTGCCAAGTAAAACCAGGAAGAGTATCTCCTATACAGTATATGAGTCATTACAGTACCTGCCAAGTAAACTTTCTACCCTCTATTTATAAAGTATTTTCTGCTATCGGCAAGGTGTAATCTTCAAGGAGTACAGTCTATGCTTATTGACCCACACCTTGGTTTCTCTCATATATTTCTACTTTGACTAGTCTCCTCTTTCAGGCAAAAAGAATTACAGTATAAAAGCTTTGCCTGAGAATATCTCTATACAGTTAGAATACAGTACTATTTCTTGTAAATCAAGTTTTGTACCATTTAAAAGCACAAGTGTGCACCCAAGTGTAAGAAACGACATTTAAATCCATGTTGCATTTAGCAGAATAGAGAAAATCGGTGTGCAACCCCTTTTTGCACCTTCCATGAACATTTAATGACTCCTGTCATTGACCCGAGGAGGAAGTAAATAAGCAATGTGCATCTCATTGATATGACCCTGCCATACAGGCTCCTCCAGCAGCTAGCTGGATTTTTAAAAACAAAATCCCACACTGGCTTCCCACACATAAACTGGCTGAATTGAAACAAAGTTTTCTCCTTTCACGCATCAAATCTCATGAGGGGCCATCGTGGCACACCTGTGAAAAATGCACTCTCTGGTGAAAACATAAACCCCTCGTGTTTACCTCCATTTGAGCGTGTTCTGTGTTTCCATGTATTGACCGTGAAAATGAATTTCCTCTCGGAGGATAATAAAGTATCTGTCCACTTTACAGAGGTGCAGGGTTGTTCTGCCTTTGTCAATAATATTCGTGTAGATGTGTTTTCTCTGCTATATTGCAGCACCAGGGACTAGTCAATATCCCACACTGCCCCTCTGACCTGTGGGCAAACCTGCCTCACTCATCCTTTCAACTTCCGATAGAGATTGATTTTCTAGCAACTTTTGTTCATATACATTGCTGCAAAATCTTAGGCCACCATTAAATTTATTGTTTGGACAGTGTTATTATGACCATTTACACATTTATTCCTTAGTCTCTTTATTACTGTACAACCAGAAAATATTCAAGTATAAAAAACTGCTTCTTTAGGCTAAAGTGACAAATATTGAGTGATCTCTGGAGGAATCTGGAGAGGTCAAGGACATCTGATGAGATGTTTCTTAGATTTTCTTCCACAGAAGAACTCCAGCAAAGACCTGACTCGGTATCTGGCAGCTTCATCTGGGTGCCAAGTTTGTCTTTCTATAGCCTGTGAAAGACTCTGATCAGAAATGGTCTCTGCAAAAGATAGCAGCAAAGAAACTGCTTTTTGTGTTTCTAGTTGTTCAAATGTAAAAACTGAGAAATGAATATATATGGACGTCATAGAATTGCTGAAAAACTAATCCAATATAGGCCTAAGAGTTTTGCACATTACTGTATCTATAAACGTGGCAATTGAGGAGAAGTGAACATTTGCAGTATTTTAAGTACACATCAGGTGCTTTGAGTAAATAAGTAAATAGAGAACATCATCTCAGATGCAGTTAACTCAAAACCACACAGGCCCAAATAGCATTGTAGTATCCTAAAGAAAGCCAAGAAGAAGAATTTGTTGCAGATGTTATTGTTCTCCTGATCACAAAGTACAGTGTGTAATGTGAGGAGTGTTACACCATGGCTATATGATATGTTAGGTGCTTTGTAGGGTGAAAGTGTGTGTGTGTGTGTGCTTGTGTGTGTATTAGAGAGTGAAGGTGGTATCTAGGTCTGTGTGATGAATCTGTTTCGGTGGCAAGCAAGGTGCTGCGAGCAGCATGCCGTCTGTTAATTCACATTCACCGCGGGTGGTTAGAGTCTGTAGCTGACGATACTGGGAGGTGTTGAGAAAAGAAGCAAGAGAGGACAGAGAGAGAGAGAGATGACAAATGAACAAAAGCTATGTGCAGGGATGATCCCTGATGTCAACCATTGGCAAAACAAATTTTTGAGTATAAGTGTAACTCCCTGACATCCACGGTTCCCTCGTGGCTGCATCCTAGCAAATAATTACACACACACACACACACACACACACACACACACAATAATGCTTGAAAATTGCACACGGCGGCGTGAAAAAAATAAATAAATAAAAAAAGCTCAACGTGCTGAAGTGTAAAGCTACTCTATGCTTGTATAAGTAAAATTAGCTGGAGCAGCAATCTCAGCTGGAGAGGTTTTGATCTCTGAGCTATCATGTCTTCATTAAAGTATTAACTGATGATTGCAGCACCAACCAGGCTTGTTTATTTCACTAGCGATTATAGACCGTGTTGCATGCGCACAATCATAATCTTCATCTGTGATAAACCTTCCCACACAGAGCTGCCTTTATGGCCATGCAATGACCACGACTACATTAATCTACAGAGTTCTCTCTCCTTGATTTCCCCCTCTCTGCCTCTGGCCAAACATTAGCAGTGATCGTGCATCACCCAGCATTCATTCCACTAATGTAGCATACAACTGCATATACATTTGATACATCACACATCTCACCCGCTGGCCGCCCTCACTCCTTCTTCATTTCCCCCCAGCCTGAGTTATCAGTGGAAATTCATTCAGCTAAGACAGTCCAGATGCAAACAGCTCTTGCATATTCTCTGCCCTCTCAAGATCACACCACAGAAAAAAAGCAGCATTGCCCTGGTATATGATACAAGATGATGTAGTTAGTCCAAAACCAAGAGGATTTATATTTAGTTGCTATTTGGATCACTTTGTGTCGTACAGGTAGAACTACAGCTCCCAAACTGGTTTATAGCAGCTGCCACCCCTCTGTTTTCTGTCTTGTAAAGCAAAAAGAAAAGATACTGCTACATCACCCACATCGCATAAATCAGGCTTGAAAGCATAATGGTGAGGATTTGACTGAGGGCAACCAGGGGCAAGGACAGACATATGAGATATTACTCTTATTCATTCTTCCTCCCTCTGTTTCCACCACTCTGTCTGTGTTCTGACCCATCTCCGGTGCTGACCCAAAAAGACTAGAAAAAAAGATCTGCACCTATTGTCAGCCGCATACCCCATTATCTCTGTCTCACTCTGCAGCTATGAAGGGGCCTGGCTCGTGCTTCCCCGAGGTGATCATCTCTCAACATGTCTCACAGCCTAGACTCGTTTCTGCTCGTACCCCACATTGTACCGGGCTCTTCTCTGCTTGGGCAGGGCTGCAGTTGTTTCCTTTATTTCAAAAAAACTAAACAATGGATGTTTGTACCTTGAAGCAAACAAGGTGCATTGTCTTCTAGGGGGTCTCCTCCTTCCCCCTCTTAACGAACTGGGGGGGAAGGAGAAACATAAAAACACAGCTTCTAACAGCTCTTAACACACTTTTGAAAATCAAAAGACACAAACAAATGGACATCCAAGGTTCGTTTTGTACGGTTGGCCTACACTTAATAAATAATAAAGTTAGCAGCGAGTAATGATCCTTAAATCTTTGTAATTAAAGTTAAAGTTAAAATTGAGACATATTCACATTCACATTCAACGTTACTTTACATAGCTAGCTAGAGAATTAGCCAGCAACACAATTTCACAAACTATAAATGAAAAAAAATGTGGCGTTGATATCGAATTATTATGCTCCATGTGCAAAATATAAAGCCTGACAGACGTAGCAACTATAACTAACTGTGGCATTACTTCAACAAGCACACGTTAAAAGCAATTCTATTACAAAGGTTACAGTACATAAACACAGGCCCCTCTGAGTACAATTAATTCATCCATTCATTCATGGTATACCTTACAATCACTTCCAGCACCTTCAATTTGATTATCCTATTTAATTTTCCTGCCTTCCTATTCTTAATGATTGCTTCCAATTTGTTTATTACTATGCTCCTTACTATCAGTTCATCTGCCGTTTGCAATTATTCCAGTCAGCTAAAGCTTAAAAAAATATTACAGTAAGTTTAATGTAAATATTTGCCTGCAATTGCTCTTACTGCATCTCACTGTACCAACACAAGTCTGTTTAGTGTTATATGTGTGTGCATGTGTGTGTGTAGTCATGGCCACAGTGTGCACTGAACATTCTCCACCTTGGCCATACTCACTGCACCGGCTGGTGTTGATCTGATCCAGCTAGTACACACATTGGAAAAAACATCTGTTTGGAGCAAAATACGCTCGCACATAGACATGAACACAAAGTGCACACGGAAGCACTTGGGCACACACAAATACAGCGCGCGCATCCGCACGTATTCACTCATCCCACCCACCACACACACATAAACTCTATCTGGAAATGGCATTGAGCATCTGTTTGGACAGAGCTAACATATTCAGTTTTGTGAAACATTGGCACGAGCTCCGCATTGGCCATGAGAAGCTTTTCTACTGCAGCAGGGTGACCGGGTGACCGAGCAGCTATCCAAGCTACCCACACACACACACACGCACGCGTGCACGCGCTCAGACCACAGACACCGCAATGCAAATTCATTTCCACCCTTTTCCCATGACGCCACCACTCTCTTTTCCCAAGTCGCCCATAAAATGCATATGCTTTTAGCAGCATTCTGAAGCATTTTAAGAAGCTATTTATTTAACAGCATGATTATCTAACTGGTGTTAGGGCGATCTATCTAGCAAAGTGATTTGGTGCGCTATTAACACCCTCTACTCGGGCACGGGTGGCAGCTGTTCAGAGGACACGCAAAAAATGTGATTTTTTTTTTCCTCGTGTACACATTGCAATCTTTGCCACAGCATGACTGCAAAACAATAATTCTTAAGCACAAAGAGAAGGCGGTCAATTAAACATGACTATGGTGATGGGCACCAGAGGGCACACACATACTGTACACAAAAAGCTAAAAATAAACGCAGCCTGTTTGAGGCCTTGGGATAATTCCATGTATTTTAAATATGGCGGTGATGTCTTGTGCCAATCTGTCATGTCTCATCTTAACAAATGTATCTCTGTAGGGAGCGCCAGTTTAGCATTTAGCATGTGCATACATCACATCAATGTCACTTGACAAAAGCACCCCATTTGTATTTCTGACAGCTTGGTTGGGGCCACGGTGTGTGAGTCTGTGCTGTGTTAGAGTGCATGCATGATGTGTGCACAGACAGAGAGATTGAAAGAGAAACAGTAACGGAAACAGAGAAGAAAGTAAACGGAGAAAGAAAGCGAGAGGGTGCTCAAAGGCACCGCGATGAAAAGCCAAGGCCTGGAGGAGTTTTCAGTTATTTACATATACACATTCTGGTCACCCCAGATCCCTACCCTCATCAAGAGAAACCAATTAAAACTCTCATCATTTAATGTTTACCTTAATTAACCGTAACAATTAATGGCTTTCCAAAGTCCTATTGTGGCTTTTTCAATTAAAAGCTGTCCGTGACAAAGGCTCCAATCCAATCCTATAAATCATACAGACAATTCTCTAGCGAGCTGAAGAAGTCCATCCCAGGGCAAAGTGAATGAGTGAGATAGGCTCATACATCACTGTTTTTTTCATTTTGGTTTACGCTTCAACTCATACCTCACTTTAAAAGATGTGGACAGTTTCTTCTGTAAGCTGAGCAATTTCGTTCCCGTGTGTGTGTGTACGCGCACACGTGAACACGTGCGTGCGTAGGTGTGCGGCCATCCAACCAGCAGCACTTATACTGGTCAGCAGATTGTTGGGTGAGACCCAGTGGACCATTAGCTGTCCGTAGCTGCCAGGGCTGAGAGCTGATAATGACAGGTGGTGCACACACCCTGGAGGTCTGACAGACTCAGGGCACCGTGCCATGTAACAACAGCCTTTACTACTGGCACCATGACTGTGATGGCAGCCTTTAACACTGGCACTGTCGCAGCTATGGTGGAAGTATCCCTGGCAGTCATCATGACGACTGCGATGGAAGAGGCAGCCATTACTACGAGCAGTTAAACTAAAATGGCAGCAATTGCTAATGCTGGAGAAACCACTACACTGTCATTACGATCACTGACATCCTCCTGGCAAATGCATTCTAATCCCTAAGCAGGCTCAGATGACAATTCTGATTATAAGATTAACAATGAACCTGTACGTTTGTCATTTAGATGAGTTTTTTTTTTTTTTTTTTCACAGCATGGACCTGCTCAGCGACAGGTCCCATTCATGCACACTGAGGGTGTTATTGTGGAGCATATAAAGGTCTTGATTTGCTTACTTTTCTTTTCCTTTTTCCATCATTGTTCAGTTAGGCTTTCTAGTTGCCCATTCATAAGAGCCAGCATCTTTTCTCTCTCCATGCCCAGGAACACTTCAGGTAAACAAAAACAAAAAAAGGACATTTCTATTTTGAAAAAAAATTAATTTCCTCCTTCCCTTTATAACAACCATTTCCTTGCCAATCCAGCTGTGTTGTGGCTGCTTTTTCCACCACCCCTCTAAACTACACACCCCTCTGACCTCTCAAACACGCTCAGAACACAAAACAGCGAGAGCGCATGTGGGCACCTCAGCGTGTGAGTCCATACAGGCACCTCTGTGTCCTCCGCCCCCTCTCAGCCTCTCTCCCCCAGCGTAGAACACTCTGATTTTCACTAATCTCTTGGTACACTCTCAGGGCTATTGTTCCTTTCTGTTGTGAGCTTATTCATGTGCCACTCACCGTGCTCTCTCCTCATTTTAATACTCCAACAGTGCTGGGAGCCAAAAACAGTTTTAAGCCCGGTTATTTGGCTATTTATTAAAACAAAAACTGCTCGCCTCTCACCTCCTCTGCTGTGTAGGTGATCGTGGTATTGTGTGGGATGTGACCGCTTATTAAAATGGCAAGTAGCGGCTGGACTGTGTGATGTTTCCATCACACAGTTTATGTATACAGACAGCCTGTAGGCAGCCGGTGGACAGCATGAGATGAAAGCTTTGTACGGCTGATGTTCTGATTTGATGACTGTTGCCATGGCAGCGAGATGAGAATGAAGGAGGGGTATAAGCATCCGCAGAGAGAGAGACGGAAATGTATCCTTCTCTCTCTAGTTCTCGTTTTCCCAGAAACACACACATGAACACACATCCCTAACCCCCCATTAACCAGCAGTACAGTCCAGTAGGTCTTCCTTTGGATCAGTGAGCTATAAAGGTCCATCATTAGGACAACAGGGTGGGGTCCAACATCCTGACAGCTTGTCAAGAACACAACCCTGCATGGCTAACTATGTGATGAGACTGCTATTAAAGAAGAGGAAACCACACAACTGCACTGTTGCTATAATAAGGTACCTGGTGGATTCATGGGAGCTCTTCACCCTCTCCTGGATGGCTGAATGGGTGGTTCAATAAAAGCGGTTTCTGGCTCCAGCGGACGTGTTTATAGCGTGTCCTCTGGCCAAGCACAGCACCAGGGTTAAGTTGATCATCTCTCACTCTGGTAAAATAGCCAGGGGAGTCCGTGTACCACTAGATCAACTCTACAACTTAAAGACCCTAAACGTTACAGCTCAGATGATCGATATGGCACTGAGCAATGTTCTTTACGAGCTAATAGACAAATCCATTCCTGCGAAACCCCTTGGGCCTTGGGAAGGCAGGAAGGGAGTTAGAGTATGCGACTGTTTGCCCGGTGTTACCACTTAAACCTCTGCCTGCACGCACACAAAAACACACCAGGGAGATTCGAGGAGACACCAGGATGCAGTGTGTGCATGTGTTTGTGCATGTCCATACGTGTGCTTGTTTTGGCACATGTGCAGATGACTCTATCGCTGAGGGTATTGTAGTTTCTTGATTCTGTTATCATGGCTGCAGAGTTGCCAAAAGAAATTCTGTGTCTTCCAACATCAGAAGGCAGAAAAAACCTATAAAACAAATTTATTTCACATTGCTTAAATGCTCTTATCTGACACTTGTGGATAAGAGAGCTTACATGAAACATTTGTAATTCCCTCACTATCTAATTAGAAGTCCAGATTGCCTAATAAATGTCAGGATTGCATCATAAAGGAGAGAAATCCTGAAAATCTGATTCCCATCTGAAATCCAATTCTGTATAACACCTGTTGCTATTTCACCAGGTTCCGTCAGTTCATTTAAACGGCGTTACACAGCACGTATCAAATGATTCATTAGAACTAGCGTAAAAGTTAAACCTCGCCAGGATTTTCTCTCTAATATCCTGTGCAATGTCTTTACCTGCCAGTACGCCTGTCTGTATTCCCGTCTCCTCTGTTCCCTCCCTTTGGCTTCCTCTGCGCCGTATGCTCGCTCATTAAACCGTAAGGTCAGTTTGTCACTGCGCTCTCCCACCTTTTGTCTCCGCACTCTTGCTAACCTTCTGCGGCACTTACTTGAACACAGCTTGACCAAACTTGACCGCAAAAACTTTGGCACATCATTACAAAAAATAATGGGCCGTGTTTATAAAGGATCTGAGGCCTTTCTTTGACATTGTGCAGTCCCGAGGGCCCTTGAACAACCTAGTTTATAGCTGGCATGTTACATTTATGTTTTAGGTAACATTCATGCTTGTCTTATTTCAAGGCAAGGACAACAGCTACAGTATAAAAAATATATAATGACTTTATTTGAAGGACTAATGGTAGCAATTTATTTTAGGGCAATATGGCTCATTTAATGTTGGTAAGTATAAACCTGCCGGGCATCTGTTACAGAGTAATATTTGCACTCATGTAGGGTAGAGAACTTTAATTTAGCTTATGCTTCATTTATTGGACAAGCATATTAACAAAAAGTGATATTTCTTATTCTAATATACATTAAATTCCTGATTGAACAGTTGGTTTGAATAGTGAAGAGGTTTTTGTGAAGTCTTCATGATGCTTTTTTAGCCTGACCATCAGTCCAAGTGTTTTCAATTTACAAATGTTCAAAATAGAAAAAAGAATAAATTTTTACGACAACAACTGGTACTTTGTCTGCAATTTTCCTGTCCATCTTGGACAATTTCACATTTGAAGAATGCATGTTTTACACATGAACACGGAAATTAATACTCGTAAAAAACGTTGCCTTAGAAATGAATGCGCTCAAATTGAATTCAAGAGGCACAAGCTGTCAAGTGTAAATAAATTCAGGCCTGATGAAAATGAACAAAGACAGGACTTGCATTTGTGGTGATATTACTTTGTCTCCAATGAGTGTTAGATCATATGATCTTTAATATTCATTTTGCAACATCCAGCTTTGGACTATTCATCAAGTATCAGCCTGATAAACAGAGACAAAAGATGATACCAAATTGAAACTGAATACTGATTTGATGAAGATTTTGATGTGTTCTAGCTGTTTGTGCTGTTTTATGTCATCAGGTCCAGTCATGTTGTGTGTGTGTGTGTGTGTGTGTGTGTTTGAATGTTTGGTCAGGTCAGCAGATGTGGACTAACATGGCTTGATACTTGGGATTGCATCCATTCTGAAGCATGTTTTTCAGTACTCCTGCTTTCATAAGGCTTGATTGCTAACTCTCAGAGGCAATTTGAAAACCCATTTTCTTCAAACCATTATCTGCAGTGTATGGAGGAAATTGAACACTTAAACCTTTCTAGTATATTAATTTAGCACTGTGATCAGACAGTTATAAGGGAGTTGTCAAGTTTTTAAAAAGTAATGGACGTCCTGCGGCCAATCAGAATCAAGTGCTTACTCAGCCCATGGTAATTACACAGATATTTGCATTTTAGCACAGAAAGTTATCTACCATAATGAGCGATAGAGCCTTTCATCGGACCGCTTCTTGCAGGTGCCTTAGAACCCTTTCTGCTCGGAGGATGATGTATGAAAAGTGCAGTGATGTAAAACCGGGAGGCTGTCTGCTACATGCCAGCGTGTCAATCACAAAAGTGGAGGAAAAAAGACAAGCTAAAAAAGACAGACAATAGGCTGGAGTAAATCTGCAACTGATTAAACTAATGAAAAAGTGGTCAATTAATTAGCATCTCATTATAGGACAGTGTTGTAACCCAGATAATTTTGCTAATATAGTTTTTTTATTATTCCACACTGCAGTAATTCAGAAGACTGACACCAAATCTATCTGCTCCATCTCTCTCTCTCATGAGCCATCCTCTTCTTTTTCTCTTAACATTTACATAGTCCATCCAAACAAAAAAAATGAGCACCAACGTGAAAGATTTCTACACTGAATAGGAATAGTTCAATATTTTGAGAAATATTAAGCTAAGAAATAACCAACAGGCTATTAGTCTATTTTTGCATAAGATGTAGAAGCAAGCAGTAATGTAAAAACTAACAGGTACACTGATTTCCTGAAGTGTTTTATTTCACTGAGTGAACCTTTTTTTAGTGACCTTTTTCAAAGAAATGGCTGGTGACAAATCATTCAGCCTTTTGTGCAAACTTCAATTCATTTCCCTTTCGCTAATATTCTCAGTGAAAGTCTCTTGTGTGGCCTTGCCTCTGTGGATTGGCTGTGCTCCGTGTGAAGGGAAGGGCAGCTGCGTGTTAAGTCGACGAATCATCAGCCAGACACAAACATCACTGACCTGTAAATACGTATATACGTCTATTGGATGAACTGAAATGCCAGCTGTAAAAAACAGGCCTCATCACCCAATTTTACTCATGTTCTCTGCATAATCTGGTTTTGGGATGACACGTTTACAGTAACAAACAGTTATGGGTGCCCATATACTTTTGAGTGTGCGTGTGTGAGTCAGCAGTAAACTTTAGCTGAACTACATTTCGTCTTTCTACTGCCAATCTCCTCTGTTCTAACAGTGCACTGACGACAATTTGGGGTGTTGATGTTTCCCTGAGTTTGTCAGCAGGTCCGACCGGTGCCCGAGAAAGCCTGCAGCCTTCCTCAAGGGAGGTATCACATTTGGACATGCACCCCCGCCACGCCATCACACATACACACAAATACACACACATGAAAGGGAATACAGACAGACATCTGTACAAACGTGGCTTCACTCACAAACAGAATCTCTTTATTCTTTACTCACACCCAAATCCACACATATACACACTGACTAAATTGACTTGTCAGCTTCAATCAGACCAGGAACAAAAGAATTCCTGCCAGTTTGAAGCTGACATTATTAATGGGTTTGGGAGGGGGTGAGCTCTGAAGACAAAGGGAGTGCAAGGTCGGACCAACTTAAAATGCACTTTCATTTTGGCAGGGATGTAAGCGTTTTGATTTCGGCTCCTTTACGCCAACATCTTTTTGCGAGTGGCTCTAACTTTCATTATCGCTGGGAACAGAGGGGTGTGCGAGACGTTGTTGTGCTGATGGAGAGAAATGTGACATCCATAATGCATTTCCTATTAGAGAATGCCACGCATGGACACACCTGGCCACGTGTCAGAGAGAGATGGACAGGAAGGAGGATGAGAATAAATGGGGTGCTGTTGACGGGGGAGGAAAAAAGGTTGCCAAGTAAAGGATACCAGTACAAGGAAAAAAAACACAGAGTGAAGGAGTAAAGTGTGAGTGAGAGGAAGAATGTGTTCTTGAGAGAGATTGTGTCAAGTTTGGAGAGCTAGAGGACATACTGTACAGCTCTTCTTGTGACATACGAGACCCACACATAAACCAGCTTTCCTGGTGCATTGTAGCAGTAAAGCCAAATGCTTTGAACATTTAAATCCTTTCCTCTCACTTCTGTGACTTCATCCATCCTCATTTGCTTCTGTCTCCTCTGTTGCATGCCCATCTGCCTCCCCCTTTTTTGCAGCTTTCATTCTGACCCTGGATAAAGACGGAGTCCCTCATCTCAAATGGTAATAACTTTGGTCCATATGCACACAGCCATCACAAATTGATTACCGTGTAATGCTGCAAGCACTCCCACTCTCTCAAGCTCGCTGTCGCTCCTCTTCCATCGTGCGATACAGCGCGAGGCCGACTCCATGTCCAATCTGGCTGTCATTAAACAGCACCCTTGGGTCTATTCCCAAACATAAACAGGCGCACCCTAAACCCTTCTTTGCATTATCCGTCTCTTCCACTGTCTAAGTCTTCTCCTTTTCCCACCATATTTGTCTCACACATAGTTGAATCCAGTTTCTCCTTCACCTGTTTTACCCTCAACCACTCATTCCCTTTTATTCTCATTCTAATTATACCATTACATTACCATTTCTATTCTCTCATTAGCATTTTCGCTCTCGCTGTCTCTTACTCTTCCCCTCTCAAATTCTTTTTTTTTCTGTCTCTCTCTTTTGCGTTCACCCTTGCTTTTCTCAGCCACTGAATACGTTCCACCTTTTTTGCTGCACATAAACAGACAGTGCCCTTGGGGATGGGTTGGAGAGCTCTGTCTTTGTTTGTGTGCACCTCTAACTAACTCTCCATCTGCAGGGAGCCCAGCCAAGCCCAGCAGTGCAAGACAGATAGCTGGCACCATCCCAGACTCTTCTCTAGTTGGCCCCATATCTTCACCCCCGCCTCTCAACTTCTCCTTCCTTCTAGGCTATAGTCTTCCCACAGAGGTGGTTGTTAGCTGCCCTCAGGCAGCCAGTCAGGTACTGTAGATGCCCGACCCCTACAATTCCCTTTCTTCTAAGCCTTAAAGCAAAATCTGCCTCAACTTGAGATAGATATTCAATCATTCCCAAGCCATATGCTGTGGATGTTCATCGCTAGACTTTCCTCAAACTCCATCCCCGGTCCACCCCAGGTTCACCTTCAATATGAGCTCACTTCAGAGACTAAATAACCAATAGCACATTTCTGTATTTAGTCACATCAAAGAGCCTTCAAAGAGGGAGGAACTTAAGCATTAGCATTAGTTCAAAAACTGAGTTTCAATCATGTAATTGCCCAAGGCAGCGACTTAAACCTTGAAAATGTTTTATGCAATTTTTCTTTGCATTCACTGGAAATACATTTCTCGCCTTTGCAATAAGAAACTGTAAGGATGCACAGTGAAATACTAAAAAAGTGAAAAAAAACTAGTCTGACAAAAAAATGCGCAAATTGAACCATCAGAGGTGCACTACACTATCGTGTAGGAAAACAATTCTCCTCTGGGCATTTTTCAACATGTGGAGTCGGAAGAGAGGTTGTTTCACTCACCATTGTCAGGCTCAGATTTCCTGTCATGCTCGGTGTCAGTGAGAGAAAGGGCGGAGTTGGCACGGCTCGTGAGACAGGAGCTCTGCTCAGACTTGAGGCCGCGCATCCACATGTGCTGCAGACCGTGAGCTGGAGAGGGATCCACCTCGGGCTCCGTGTCCACATCTGAACCCACGCCCAGGGAGTAGCCACGGCTGTGGACATGGCCAGCTGGTCCAGAGCACAATGCTTCCTCCTCCTGCTCCTGATGCTGCTGCTGCTGTTGTTGAATGTGGTAGTCTGGGCTCCTCATCTGCCCAGCCTTACAGAAGTCTAAATCTACAGCAGGAGCGAGACACACACACACACACTGAGATCACACAGGTGTAAAGTCACAAAGCCTCAAATACAGGCATGTGTTTTTATTTGCTTCAGCAACTAAGCTGACCAGGTGTTGGTTCGACGGAGGCATTTACAAGCCAAACACAGAACATCTTCCAAATTATGTCAAGAGACACGCTGTTATTTGAGCAAGCATTTATTAAAAGAGTTGAAGCAGAAGTCCAAACCAAAATGCCACCCTTCTTAACCATTTGCAGTGAGGCTATATCCTGTTCAGAGCTGCCTGATGTGTGTTATTGAGCTTGAGATGTATTGAACTGCTGCTCAAACAGAGCACTGATCTCATCTATATTCTCCTTGGTGGGGTGAAGAGATCAGATAAAGATCAAACCTTATTAATATTGACTCAGACTGAGGGAAAAATTGAGCCTCATATGCTTTCAGGTATTAGAACGCCCTCCAATCCCAAGCATCAACCTGTTATCTGAGAACATCAGATATACTGTGTTAGTCCTCTGGTTACACTTCAATTCAATTCAATTCAATTGAGCGCTACCTTTTTTTTTTTTCCTGCAGAGGCAGTTGAGTAAATTTTCTTCCTTACCACCTGGGTTTTCTGTTTAGAATGTATAAATGGAAGTGATGGAAGTGGAGTAATTTTAAAGAAATAAAGGCATGAATTGAAATCTATATAGATACCTCCGTGCAGGTACCATATACTGTAGATCCTGCTGAATACAGAAGAGAGAAAAGAAAGCTTTCGTCTCCCTCGCACTTAGTGCAGTTAATATGTGTGTTAGGTCAGGTCGTCTGAACACAAACCACAGTGTTTCAATAAAAGCCACAGTCCTGTTGACCACTCCATTGACCAGCAGTGTGTCCTGCTGTGCGTGTTTGATGGGGTCAAGACCAACCGTGGCTCACACACTGTTCTCTTGGAATTAAACCGGCACAAGATTGGTCACCACTACACACTTCTGTTTAGCTCAAATTGGCTGCAAGAGGGCAGTTCAGGGGCAAATAGGCTATTTCCCCGTAGCAACAAACATGGATTGACTGTAAACTGAAAAGCCGTCTATTCGTTTTGTTTTGAAATGTATAATACAAGAAAAGATCAGGTGATTAGGAAAAAAAATCATCTTTTTGAATAACATCCCATTTCCTGGCATTACAGTCGGCCGCATCTGACTCACTTCAGCCTATTTATATATTTGACACTACTTTCACCCAGTGTTGTAAGTACTTGTCAAAGCAGAAATCAGAATATCTGTCAAAACAGTCTGGGTCATAATTTCACTGTAATGCAGCTGTGGATGTAAACACGTCTAAATTCTGTTTACCCAAGGGTGTAATTACCACTCGTGATGGCTCAATTACCAGCTGGGCAGAACCCCAGACTTAAAGCGACCCTGAAACTGTGTGTCACATTGTTTTGTATTAAATTCATTAAATATTGTTTGGAAACAGAACACTGAGCAAATTGTCTACAGATAAGACCAAACAAATATTAAGGTCTTGTGTTGAAGAATTTGAGTTTTGTTAACATGATGTAGACAGGAATACTTGGTTTGATCACAATTATTTTCCCTGAGTGTTGTCTCTCAGGCTAAAACCTTCACCAGCCACCAATAACTGGGCACCACAGCCTAAATGTAGCCCGAGTAGGCTACATTTGCTTCACTGTGCCCTCCCACATCTGGAAATAAACATCTGCCCATGTGTTTACCTTTATGTTGTCATTTATTAAATAGAATTTTACTTTATCTATGAGGCAGTAACAGGTCCGTATGTAGTCAAGTGATTCCATGCAGATTGTTGTAAGGCTGTTACTTGTGAATAATTCAAATAAATATACTGTAACTCATTTCTGGCTCTGTAAACAAAATGTTGAAAAGTGTAAATTAATTCATCTGAGTTAATTAACAGGCAAACAAGCTATGGATGTAGCTGTGAATCCATCTATCAGGGGGGAATGGAGAGTAAAGAAAATATGCAGGTTTAAATGGACAGAGAAGAATTTATGATATTGAGGAAAAGAAACAGCAAGGTGAAGAGAAGGAGGAGAGGGCGAGATGCAGCAGTTTAAAAGATGAAGGGAAATATGAAGAACATGGGTGGGGAATTAGGGGGGAAATGTATTGGCTGATCTTTGTCAGGAACACTGTAATCCATTAAAAACGTCACTGGAGGCAACGTCCCCCCTTAACAGTTGGTTACTTAGGTAGGGTATACTATATATAACTCTCCTGCCCAAAGATGAACAGATGTGCTTCATAGAACCGGCTGCCATTGACATTTCAAAGGCTGCTTTGGGGGGTCCTTTACACCTTACCATATGACACCAAAGGAAGGGGATGTTGTTTGTTATGGGAACAGAAAGATCGGGTAACTGTTGAAAATGGCAAGTGCTCTTTGACACCACAACGTTGTGGAAGACATCGAAGCAACATGATGATGACTAATGGCCATCGATGGGTTGGTGCATGGCGAACAATACAAAATCCATAGCAGGTGGCATTCAAACCATGACATCCCCAGAGGGGCCTGCTCGTCAGGAGTTGTAACTCTTATGAATGGCTAATGTTGCTTATTAGCATTGTGGCTAAGTGTTGCAGAGTTGCGGGAGGTTGAGTTGCGGAGAGAGTATTGATCACTATGAAGCGTGCACAGAGGCCTGCTCCTGATGAAGTGCAGCTTCTCTCTTAACACCACACATGACCTGCATAAAGGCCATCCATCACAACACACGCTGGCCCATTTCTTCGCCTGTCACCAGCAGGGAAGAATTTTTCGGTGTGTATGTGTCAATGTGCATCTGCACATGTGCCTATGTCGGCCCGTGTCTGTATCTGTGAGTGTAAGTGTGTAATGAAGGGTGGTGTTCCACCCCAGGTGAGGCCAGAGAGGTTTGGGGTTGACCTAGTTTAGCTGTGGGAGAGAAATATCACCTCCGTGGAGAAGAGGTAATTGCCTGCCTCTGACTGTCCTTCTGGCTCATTGTGGGCTGTAATAGGTAATTCACATAGGCCCTTTTAAAGACCTCTGTGTGTGCGTGTGCATTTCTGTGTGTGTCTGCTTATGTATATGTCTATCTCTTAGACTCTTTCAGGCCAGTATCTATTTGGCTCCACATACATCTGTGCAACTGTGAATATGTTTTTATTAGGTAACTACATCCAGCCTGAGCATGCCCTGAGTGCTGTACCTGGCTGGGGTTGGCTGTAGTTGCTCTGTCTTTCCCGGTGTGAACCAAGGGTGAGGCGCAGCTCGTGTGTGTAGTCGGGCAGGGTTTCACGTGAAGTGTAGGAGCGGTGGTGGGCGCGGCCGTCCTCACTCTCATCAGACGAGCTCGTGTAGGACATCTCCATTTCATGGCGCCCCTTAGACAACGGCTGGTAAGGTTTACTGTCCATCTCCTCCATGGCTTGAAGGGCTCCACTTAGTCACTCAGCACAGCCACAGCACAGAGCACAGAGTCTGGAAGCAGGGAGAGCAGGGAAAACGTATTGAGGACAGCAGGCAGGAAGAAGGATGGGCCATTGGAGGAAAATGAAAGGAATCATGGGATTGAACAGACAGGGAAGAGGAGAAAAATAGCACAAGAAGTCTGTTATTGAACACAGTGGAACAATATTGCAACATCTGCTCATTCCAATTACAGCAACCATTCATAAACACTATTTGGCTTCTTTCATATTTCACACCAAAGGTTAGTTCCAAATCAATAAACTCAGAAGGGACCGTGATGGTGGCCATTATGTCCGGATGCGTTTGAAGAAAAATTGGCCGAAATCAAGCACGAGTTCTCTGTTCTGTCAGATGTGGTTTCTGTTTCTTCTAGCTACTGTAAGCTTTATCTCTCTGTTACAGACAACCGTTTACGAGCTGCAGATAAATCAACAAATTTGTAGCCTGAGCCTCACGTCTGTCACTCTCATTAAACATTGTGACTCACAAGATTCTAAAGTAATCATGAAACAGTATTAGACACCAGTCTTTACAGTGTCATTGCCCTCCTAAATTAACTAACGATAAATCACGTCCTTTAGCTCCAGTCAGCTTTCAGATGTCAGATTCTCTTGTTCTTCTCTCAACCACATCAAAATCTACTTCTGATAACGTCCGATGCAATATGCTTATACCGTCGCCAACTAATGATTGATTGGGACAACGATTACAGCACAGAAGAAGTGATTAGAAAATACTTCATTCATATTAGCTCTCTTTCTCTGTGCCCTGCCCGAGGCCTTTCCAGCCTATTTCCTGCAGATATAAAGCTTCTAAATGGAGCTTGAGAGGGTCATTGCTCATAGAGACAAAGTGCTATGGTATTGACCTCTTCAGGGAGTCCTGTAGTCCATATATCAAAGCCATTAGAGCGTGCCTGCTCAATACCTCAGAGATCTGCAGCACAGGGTGATCACCACTAGTCTGATACAAGTTTACAGCTGACCTTTCTACTACTGCAGTAATGCTTTTATTCCACCTGAAAGACTCCTTCCTCTGGCCTCGCACTCACCCTACTCATTCCCCACACGCATGTACACGCAAAGACCGGTTTGCATGGGCACATGGAGACCACCCGCTGACCCCTGACAGGAAGCAGTCAAGAAATGGGCCAGGCTGCTCGCACATTCACTCCACTCACACCCTAAACCCCCTGCAGACATTACAATAGCGCAGATGATGTGTAAAAGCTCCACACTCGTCTCTCCTTCCATGCATCTCTTGTGTTTTCTCTTCATGATAACGCAAAACACAACAATCCCTTTAAAAATACATCACCACACTTTGCTTTCAATTTCCTTCACATTACTGTAGCATACTGTAAGCTCTGCCGACTCGCACACACACACACACACACACACACACACCTGCTTGTGGTTCCCTGCAATCATGATGCCTTTCATTGTGATTGGCAGGAGTTATTGCAAGGAATCAAAGCCCGCTATTATCTCAGCTGCCCTGTCAGAATGGGATTGACTGGTGTCACCTTCTCTCTGGTACGGTGAGGAGCGAGTATACATTACCCTGTGAGCTCTGAGCTTGCTGCAGGCACTGACTGCTGTCGGTCTCTACAGAGACTCTCTGTTCTGTTTTATGTCTGTCACACACTTACACGCAAGAATAAAAGCATGCAATCGTGCACATGGGAGCCCCATCTTGTTCCCCCGTCATATGTGTGCACATACACAGACCAGCTAGTGAACATTTTGTGTAATACATGTAGCCCTGCTTGTATAGCGACGGGCACGAAGTGATACACTATACCGTCTGGTTTCCTTTAAACCACACCCATTCTCTTGGCCTATTCTTTCCTCTTCTTTCACTCCTCTTTCACCATCCTTGTGCAGGTCCACATCTGTTCTCCCTCTCCTCCTTCTTTCTCGTCCTTGCTCTTCCTCCCCTACCTCACACACTTTCCACCCTCCATCTCGTCCTCTGAGGCTCCTGCATTTAGAGAAGTAAGCCTGCTAGCGGGGGTTATTCCTGCTAATTCTAGCTCACAGTGGGGTGCCCATTAGGGGGTTTGATTCTTGGTTTTGATGTCAAAACCTGGAGGTTGTTTCCTAGAGCCAAGCTCACTTCAAACAAGACACATGGGCGTTCTGTAGGACAAGTCAGTATGTGCCACCTGAGCACAACACCAGCCTAGATTTTCAATTGAGCAATAACCACCTTGGGGTAGAGCGGGCACCGGAGCTTTGCTATACGTTACCAGAAAACAAACAACGACAGAACTGGAATAGGTATTTGGATCATGGAATAATTTGTACCATGGTAGAGTAAATTTTTAATACCTTCACTACAAGAATTGTATCATCTCTCATCATTTTTTTATGTACATGTAGAGCACAGTACTGCACAATGCACTGTGGGATCCCGTAGGGAAGCTAACCAAGTGCTTAACGGATTGCATCACTACGCTGTCAGCGACTAACAACCGATCTTAATCATCTCCATGTGACACTACCAAGTACTGTATGTAAAATTCATACACGTCAGTGGCTACTGCATTTGAAATGCATGTTTTAACCCCAGTGCTGTTCTTTAAGTGAATTCAATAGAAAAGCAGCAACAACAAAAACTGGAAAGGTATGGTTAATATTTCCAGATGCACCTTATGAGTTTGTTTGTTCTGCAAATGAATTAACAATGAGTAGCTGTATGCGGTGACAATGTATATATGTGTTATTGAGTGATTTTACTTGTAATTCAATTATTCTAATCTATAATTCATCAGTGTGTGATGAACTCTTCCACTTGGTTTAAAATTAATACAAAGTGACAACACTGAGGAAACACAAGCATCGCATTACATTACATTGTTATCCGCTCTCCTCCCCTCATCATCCACGGCAAACACAATTCCTTCTCTCTTCTCTCCCTCTTTCTCACATAAACACAAACGCACAAACCCCCAAAAAGAACCACACTGGAGTGATAATCCATGGCTACACAGCGGCAATAATATCTAATGGGACCCTTCACCCACTTGATCCCCTCCTATCCATCCATTTACCCGAACAGCGCAACCATAGACCAGTGGGCTGTTTTTGCAAATCTGCTTAGAGGAATGATAGAGGCTCACATACAGAGTTGCTTTTAAACAGGATTTACGCTCCAAGTCATCTCCAGATGGGCGGGGCCCCAAAAAAAACAACAACAATAACACAAGCAGCATAGCAGAGATCGTCCTGTGCAAAGGCAAGGACCACGAGCTTGAATCCAAACCAATTTATGTTTTCCAATCTCAAATGATTGTGCTGAAATTATGACAAACAGGAAGAGAGAGCATGCAGAATGGGAAAATGAGAGAGAGGCATAGAGAGGATTGGGGCCAGGCAGATGCAGAGAAATTGAGTTTCACATTGGTAAGTAAACAATGAGGACAGGGACAGCAGAGTGCCATCCAACAATATTAGCTCCTCAGATTATTGATACAGTATAATTCTTCCACCATGCAGAGAAGGTCTTATTTTCATAACAGCCTGGAGACCCCCATTGTGTAGGGAGCTACTTTCTTTGTTAGCTCTGTCCTTTACGCATTTCCAAGCAGCTTGTTTGCACAGAGACGAACTAATCCAGCTCACTAAACAGATCTCACAAGCCACAGGAATGACGATGAGAAAACTTGAGAAATATATTCATGCTAGAACATAAACTTGTCACCGCAGATGCGCCAAAGCGAAGTCATGACAATCCCGGTGTTGTTTGCAGGTTTTCATTTTGTCTAACGTTATGATGGCTTAATCATCAGAAGGAATGGAGGCGCAGTCTGCAGCTGCAAATGTAGATCCAGGTTCCAGGTCCTACGGGAGTAAACAGTAAGCTGTCAGAGAGAGATGCTTCTGCTGGAGTGAGGGTGTGCATTTGTGTGTGTGCATGCATGGAGAAAGGTGTGTGTGGGTTTTAAAACGCTATCTGTTCCATTTGTTAGCACCACCATGGCTCCTCAGGCATATGACAGGGACACATCGGACGAGAGGCCTGAAGGACCCAGAGGACCCTGTTATACCTAAGCCACCCGAAACACAACAAAACAACACACTGCCCACCGGGAGGAGGCAAGGATGAATGGAGACGGAGGATAAAGAGAGTGATGGATAGATAATGCGAGATGGAGAGATTTCATAGTGAAAAAGGGAGGAATTGAAGGATGGAGAGATTGCCAAGTGAGACATGGAATGATAGAAGGTTTTAATTAGTGGATAAGGGCTCGCTATCTGTGGGCGGCGGCAGCACTCTCGTCACGTAGTTGTGCTTTCATAGCTGACCAAGCCTGAAATCTCTTGCTGCTAATGCCGAATTTACCAGCAGAACACATATTTTGGTGTTTTTGTACCCCCCCCCCCCCAACACACACACACACACACGACACACATAAGCCAGGACCACACCATACATACGGGATCTCAGATATGATTCAAACATAAAAACAGAATCAATCACAGACGAACACAAACTCAGTGCCCTTAGTGCCCACACACACTTATAGCATTCACACTAACTGACAAACAACGCACTCGAACACCCACACGCCGTAGAGAACACAGTCTTCACTGGCCTTTTCAAAAAAGACTGTGTTGTGTAAAACCTTGCTCGCTGTTTCTCTGTGTCTTTACCATTCATCCTCTGTCTGCCTGCATTATTCCTCACGCGCTAGCTCCCAAGGTTAATGCATGTATGTACATAGCAAGTCATATGGGTGACACAATGGCCAAGCGAGTTTGAGCTTACGCCCACTTGTGTCAGAATAAGAGAAAGAAAAAAAGTGTGTGTGTGTGTGTTTTTGTGTGAGTGTGTCCACTTCCATGGCAGATCAGGTCTTGTCAGGAGCTGTCAGGTGCTGGGAAACCATCCTGGACCATTTGACTATTTATAGTGGACATGGGTCAAATCCCACATCGGCATTGCATGCCTGAGCACCGTGGAGAAATCCATAAGGTCCTACACTATTCATGCCCTCTGAATGTGGCCTAGAGCGAGGGAGTAACTAAGCTTCGACTTTTCAAAGGCGGTTTTTAAATCGCAACTGCAGTTAAAACTTTTCTCTTTTCTTTTAGATCCTGACTAAGGTATGGCCTTTTTTCCCACTGCTTCTTACCAGACTACTAGTTTCTTTTCATGATATCCACTTCTTCTTCTCTCTGATCTAAAGCCCACTGCTCATTCCCCAGAAGGCCAAGGAGCAAATAAAAACACAACAAGGGGAGAATATGCATAAGCACACATGCACTGTATGTGCACTTACATGTGCAAGACCACACTCACTTGCAGGTGCACACATGCGTTTGACCACAAATACACAGACACACAGTTGGAGCAAGAGACACCACCCAAAACCATTTAATCAATATTCCTGACAAGGCAAAGCTTTATTCAACACATTTGATATTCCTCCTCTCTTACAAGATAAATACATGTCAATGGCCTCGTAGCAGGACTAAAAGGCTGTTCACACTAACTTGCTTTGCAAATAAAGCTTTACATCAAGACTGACAACCCCGTAAGCTCTCTGCATCAGCCACTACTTGGTAAAAAGCCACTTTCAATAATGCATTTGACCGCTAAAACCTCTATACTCAGAAGCCTAGCAAAGTGGCAGCATTACAGATACAGAATTAATTGATAAATCTTTGCCATCGATCACTGAAATTAGATTTGGTGATTAGCACTTTAGACAGTATTTCCTGCACGTCCCCTTTATGAAGCTGTTGATTACACAGTGAGTAAAGAGCATTAGCCCTGAAGAGGGGGAGCTGAAAAGATCTACTAGTAGCTGTTGAGCAGCATTGCAGATTGATTTCTGAATGCTTTGTGGGCTAATCTTCCATCTACGCCGTTATAATGTGGTGCTTGTCATGTGGAAAAACCCAGGAGAGTGCGAGAGAAGGAGGATTTTTCTGAGGTTTTCACTCCAAAAAGTCCTGAGTGCACCCTGCAGCTTCTCAACCCTCGCCTCCTCTCTGATTCATCTGGCCTCTAGCAGGTTAAGGTCACAGATAGCATTCAGCAGCCTCGCACAGGAAAACACTTCTTGACAAAGAGAGAAACGACTCCACAAAGGCGGTGCGACTCACTCAGGAACAAACCGTGGTCCTGGTGATGCTCTTTTGTGAGCTGATAAGACAGAGATATGCAGGGGATGATACATTCCATCAAGGTATAAAAACATATGAATGTACCTCAGGGTTATGGCATACATTTGGATTAAGCACACTCACAGAGTAATATATGTACGGATGTTGGAAATCTAAATGATGTTTTCGGCTCCACGTTTTCCTATTGCAGATGTAAATCGGCGCAAAGAGCTGACACATTTTTCTAGACAAACAATTTCAGTTTGAAATAAATAGCACATACTGTAAAATGTATTTGCAGTTAGGAAATAGCAGAGTCATTTTAAGCACTTTTTTTCTTCAATATGAGATACTGTATGCTTTGATTTTTAGTTATCCTGCATCTTATTTTCCATTGCTGCATTTTCCTTCTAAAACATTTGCTAGGCAAAACTGCATTGGGCACGTCCCTTAACAATTTGCATTCCTCATTTTGCTGCTTGTCAGATGAATCACTGTGTGTACAGAACAAAATATGAATTTTCCAAACAATTCCTTTGCTAGGCGTTGGGATGATATGCAGTGCATGCGGTAAAATGAGGGATTTCAGGATTGTTAAATCTCTAGACAACATGTATTAGGTCTGCTGTACTTGAAAATGGCTGCACACTCCTGCCATGATTTTCTTGGACTAGATATTGGATATTTCTTTGCTCACATCACTTTTCTTTGTGCAGTCTGGCTTGGCATTTTGGCTGGCAATCAGCAGAGAATATGTGTGTCTGCAGTTAGAAGTCAATTCGGGAGATGATACACATACTTGAAATACATCCCAGAGTTCATGGTGGATCAAGTCTCATTCTGAAATTAAACCTTAACAACAAAAGAACTCCCAAGCAACAAACAGCTATATATAAATA
>JAUYWH010000002.1:5694081-5746389 GCA_034779795.1 Ctenopoma multispine
CCCCCCCCCCCCCCCCCCCCCCCCCCCCCCCCCCCCCCCCCCCCCCCCCCCCCCCCCCCCCCCCCGAGAGCATTGGCCTGGCTGTAAGAAAGACTTAACGCAAATGTGTTGTTCTAGAAAACATGACGAACAGAAACTAAAAATAACATTTATTTCTAATATAAAAGTATAGTTTGGAGAGCATTGATATTTATCTATGATATTATATACATATACAGTATATATAAATATTATGTCTAGCATGGTGAGTTCATGGTAATAAAGTTTGGGAGTAAACCCAGAGGACATTTTGTTGGAGAATAAGCATCATTAGAGCCACAGACGCGCTAAAGTGCTGGTTAGAGTGCGTTTCATAATGTCAGCTGTATGATAGGAGCTTTCATTAGATCATAATGTAAACTGCATTAACATGTTATAACCTTATTAAACGGCATCTCATCTGGAAAAAATAAACGTTAGTGGAAACAAACAGGAGACCCCTCACGGTCAAACTTGGTCTTATGGAATTAAGACAATGTTTGCTGATCCAATTATTCCTGCCCTATCCGGATGGCATGGAAGCACGGCTGAGTGTGCGGGGAGGGAAGTGGAGCACAGAGGTGGATTTAGAGCTGGTACTCCATAAGAGCAATGTGAGAGTGAAAGCTACTGTTGCTGTTGTGAATGCTAAAATGGAGGATAGCTTTGATCGGAAGTCGTCTGTGGGTCTAATGTCTCTTCTTTTTTCCCTGATTAAAAGCAAATCATTCTCATTCCGCGGGACACATCTGAGATGTGTTGCATGTTACTTAAGTGTCACGAGACAGGATGCAGATCCATAATGCAACCACACCTTAATGCTACTCCAAGCCTTAGCAGGGATATTGGATTTAAGTATTCTTGCACTACTTCACTTCACAGCTGGAGGCAGTTTCCGCGAGCATGATTTAGCCTGGTACATGCAAACTGAACAGCCAACACAGTTTTTCTCCTCGAAACTGTGTGTCTCGCGGGCTGTGATTGATTGGTCAGTGATCAATCCTTTCACTGTGGAACACAAGGTGGTTGTTGCACGCTGGAGCAAAAAAACTTATCCTCTCAAAACTTTTGCTTGCAGCTCCCCTTGATGATATTCTTGTTATGTTCCTCTTTATTTCTCCCCCTGTCCCTTGTCTCTAAAAGCTTCCCTCTCTATTTTTTTCTACTTTCCTCTTCATTTCTTCCCTCCTCCTTTTCTACCCAATCCCCCTGCCTAGCTCCATCCCTCTCCAGGGTGATGTTGCTGAAGGGGTTTCTCTCATTCAGTAATGAGGGATCTTGGATCAATGCTGTCAACAATGCTCACCAGCTGCACCACAGATACAGTATTATCCTGCCCTTGCGGTGCATGCTTGATCTCCAGGGGAGTTAAGAGTTAACTAGGGTATTCTTTCTCCGGAAGGGTGTTAGGGATGCGCTTCATCACGCTTTCCCTCTGTTCTCCACCAGAGCTCTGGCTCCACCCAATCAGCCGTACAGCTTGAGTGTCTCACAGGAGACAGAGGCAACCATTTATTGAAATCTTTTTTTAAATGACAGAGCTATGACCTTTCGGATCCACGCGCTCCACAACCATAAATTCTCAAAGATTTCATTTTACATTTCCTCCAAGCATTCACAACCAAATTACACCTCCACAGGCTTCAACCTACTGGCGAGGATCCAGCGTTTTCATCTTCAATTTTTACTTTTTTACTTTCAGGTGGTAGTTTAGCACTTCTGCAGGCAGATAAGTGTTTTGGAAGTCTTGAAAAGGGTGGCATAATCTGTCCCCCAAAACACATACATTTTGACAGCAGTTTCTAAGGCTGTCCTTTTCTAAGCCTGTCATCAATTTCCCATTTAAAAAAGCAAAGGACAGAATAGAAGTATACACAGAGAGGTATCTATTGATTAATCACCAACGGTAAGAGCCCTAATGTGAGAGCAATGTGAACCAGTTCCGAAGTGTTGACAGATGAAACAGCTATATAGTCCCACCTCAGTGACACATTCTCCTTCAAGCCTTTCCCCCCATAATTAGTCACATCCTTGAAAGGTCATGACATTAATAAATTCTACATTAAATCCACATGTATAAACTGAAGAGGATTTGAAAGAAAGCAATATTTTTTAACCAGCAGTGCTGTGACATTCAATAGCGAGTGAAGTGCAGGTGGAGATTCTGTGGTGCACTACAGAGGACACAGAATGATACAGGGGAGGGCATCACTGCACCAAAGACAGGCAGCATGCACGTGACACAGGAATTATTGATTTATAAGGCATATCTTTATCCTTACACTATGCATAAAAGTGAAGCGAACATCAAGAGCATCTCTCAATCACCTTGAGCAATGGAATCAAGTCTTTGTTCTGGGCTTAAACAAAGCACCAACACACACTCATGCACACACTCTTTGGTCCCCAAACCAGGGCTAAAAAAATGCTTTTTACTTTGGACCCCTAAAATCTAAGGATTGTTCCCATAAGGATCAAAGTGTATGTGTATGTTTCAGGGGCTTTTGTATTTAAGTGTGTGTGGTGTTGAGTGCTTTCCTCAGTCTGTGCAAAAAGCCCTCAGATACCGAATGCCACCCTAAAGCATGGGCACTTCTCCTCTCCTCCTTTTATCACCGCACACTTCTTGCTCTCACTACCCTGCTTACCTGTGACAGGAGCACCTTTCAAACGCACCTCATTGCATTTCAAACGCAACTGACTCCCACTCCCGCTTCCAAGACTCCCACACAGACGTACACGCACGCAGCTGTCAGCTGCCCAAATGCTGTATATCCCCTGGCCTTCTCTCCCACCCCTTCCTGAACTAACTCCTCCACAACCGAGTTGTTGAGTTGTTGAGAAAATAATATTTTATGCATGCCACAGCAGCCCACTCACAGACACAGCTTATGAAAGACATACCAACCTGCTTTCCTGCCAACATTTGTTGTGCGTGTCTCTGTCTGTGTTCACATATATTTGTGCGCAGCTTGTTTTTATATGCTGAATTAAGATGTACATAAATGATCTTGTAGCATTTTTATAAAAACACATAGCATATAGCTTTTTTTCTAAGAGTTTTGGGGGATCGATAAGCATTATGTAAATACTCATAAAACTTAGAAGTATAAAAGGCCATAAGAGTCAAGTTTTGGCAAAGCCTTCCTATTCTCTAGAGAATTAATCACAGCAACAGAATCGGATTGAGTCTGCCTACATACCTAAGCGTTTGTCAGAGCAGGAGAGGACACAGTACAATGAATTTGCATTTGTTTGAAGTGGTATTATTAATTCATGCCAATGAGACTTTGCATAAGGGAGAAATTTAAAAGGATGGAGAAAAAAAAGTCCCAGTAAGCACAGGGACTGTTTGATCTTGTTGTCTTCTCGTTCAGCCTGTAGAAACTATATTGTTGTCCAAGCATCTTTATGTTTAGGTGCCCCACATTGTCTGAGCCCTTTAGGAACAACAGGCTGGTATAAGCATTGGAGCTATCTTATTTAATCAGCGTGTGTTGGGCTAAATGGTGAGCTATTATCACCGGCCACCCGTCGACTTCTGCTCAGCTTCTCAAACAGCCAAAGCAAAAGGTCAAACACTGATAATTAGCAGACAGAAAGAGATATTCCTAATTAGACATGAATGTAAAATCTGAATGGGAAACAGGGCTGATATGCATGAGCAAGAGATACAGCACATCCATCTGGCAGTTTGTTCCAGCTGTACTCAATGTTTACTCTTCTCTTTGTGTTTTTGTTTCTCAACAAGTGCCCATAACAAGTGTGTGTGTGTGTGTCTGCATTCATATTTAAGCATCCACAGGGTGTACTTGTTGATGTACCTGCATGTGATATCCCACATGTGTGTGTGCGTGTGTGTCGTACTGGCGCACATGGGTAGCCTGGGTATACTGTATGCTGGCACAGCTATTTCCCCTCAGAGTATGGAAGCGGGTGGTGTTGTGGGGTGACAGATATACCGGTGGCACATTATCAGCAGCAACACAAACACAGGCTGGCAGTCTACCAGCTGTTAAAAGGGGTCTTTATTTGTGTATGTGCTTGACTCTAAGGGAAGAGAAGAACAGCAAGGTATTGCCAAGTAGGGAGGTTTTGCCTTCAGGGAGAAGGGTAATTACACAAGAGCACATAGAAGATAAAAAATATTAATGGTATTACTGGTCAATGGGGGTGATGTCTTTGGGGTGTCCCAGACACAAACATCAAGCATGTTCTGGTAATCCTGTTGATTTAAATCCATCCTACAACAAATAGTGTAATTCCACATCCCATTTTCTCCCGTTTCCACATGATCTAATAAAGCCGTCATTGCATACTGAGTAAAGTAGTCATCTTTCAGCCAGAGCAGCTAAGCTCAAGCCCCAGTGACAGCAAGCATTTACCTTGCTTAAGTGTCCTTGAGCATTTTACTTAATCCCCATCTGCTCTAGGGGCGCTGTTGTGGTGCTAACCTGTGCTCTCAGTGGAGGAAAGTGGAACATGAATTTACCCTTCAGGATGCAAAGCTTCAACAGGAACAGTAATGCTCTGACAGCTCTGTCCATGGTGCTGAAATGTAACAGTAAAAATCCAGACTAGTGCTACATCCCTATTCCCTATTCCATAATGATGTAAATTGTTTTCAGTATGCAGAACATTCACACTGGAAAAGTGCTGAAAGTAAGCATACTCAAAGATAACAGTAAGCATACTAAATTCACTTCAATTTGAGTGTGCTGTTGATGGACACAATGCAGTGCGCAAATGCAATGGAGGGAGTGCTCACAGCTGGATAAAATTAAACCATTATGTGGATAATTGGGGAAAGGCTTCAAGAAAATCCCAGAAGGCAAAATAACAATTCTTAAAGAGCAGGCTTTGTTTTCTTTTTTGTGAAAATCATTTGTGAAATGAAACAGTTTTAGGAAAAGTGTTTATTCACTCGCTTGTTCATTGAGTGTTAGGTGAGACGTGTCTGTATGTGAAATACAAAGCTCCAGCCAGCAGTCAGTTAGCTTAGCTTAGCATAAAGACTGGAAATGTGGAAAACAGGCAGGCAAGAATTTAATCTTATCAAAGACTTAACACCACCACATAGTAAATCATGTTTATGTTTGCTAAGCCCAGAACCACCAGTTTTTAAATGTTAAGATTACAGTTTTTCTCAACTCAATTCCATTGAGAGACATTTTAAAATAATTAGTGTTAAGCAAGCCCTGGTACAAGGTTAAGATGCATTTCAATATTTTAAATGAATCATTTAAATAATAGCAGACAAAATGTACCACACACAAAATCAATTTGTTGAAACAAGTGTTCTGA
This sequence comes from Ctenopoma multispine, assembly GCA_034779795.1. Lineage (NCBI taxonomy): Eukaryota > Metazoa > Chordata > Actinopteri > Anabantiformes > Anabantidae > Ctenopoma > Ctenopoma multispine. The sequence goes on from JAUYWH010000002.1 coordinate 5,699,404, forward strand.
GTTAATAGATGCAGAATGTCTGAAATGAGAAAAAAAAATATCCACTTGTGTGTCATCTAAAGATTGTTTTATTATATATATATATACACTATTTTAAATATATAAATAAGAATTAGAGACTGATTGACATTGTTGCCTAAAACGTGACTTAAATAATTACAGAGTTTTCCAAATAGTTGCCAGTTAGCTGACAAGAATAGATGAAAAAGAGTACATTTGCCTGAAACCCCTATATCTCCCAAGAATGACCTCTAAACTGTGAGGTTATAATACAGCTGAGAATTGGCAGCATTAAGTGAAGTAGATATTCTGTGTTACCAGATGAATCACTGAGCCTCAACAGAAAGTCCATGAATCAAATTGAGATTTGTTCATGGACCTTCTTTAAAAGGGTTCAAAATTATTTAAGTAGATGAATAATTTATTGACCTGGAAGTCACAATTCATGTAGTTTTAAAAAATTCTAGCTATGCTTTGGTCTCTAGGCCTGAAACCATAAATATAACCAGACTCCTGATAAGTTCTTTTTCCACTCATTTTGTATTTCACTGTATCACAATGAGAATTCAGCTGTGACTGCCCACGGCTCCAAATTACTCTGAGGCAGTCTGCACTACGTGGACGGGTTAGAGAACAACAGTGGTGTAACTTATCAGTCCAGCTCTGGGGTATATAGAGTATGTAAAAATACATCTTGTTGCCTACAAACCTTTAAGACTAGGGTTGTATCTTTCTCTTCTCTTTAAATTTGTTAAATTTTTCCCACAAACGTGTCTGTTGAGTTGACAAAATAGCTCATAGAACTATCAAATGTTCTTATTTGTTTGACCAGGTTTGAAGACAGACATGATCGGTCAGCTTCCTACTAAACTCAAAACTGTTTAGGTTGTTTAGACTGAAAGATTTTCACTTGTGTTTTGCTCATCACTCGTTTGATGTTGGCTAGAAGAATCAGCAACTTTTGAATCAGACTCACAGTTACAGGGTTGTTTGCTGATGTTGCCAGGTCAGTCAATTAAATCTGATCTGATCTGAGTTTTTGAGTGTTAAATTCTTAATAAACAAAGATTTTCTCATGAACTTTAACTTTGCGTGTTGCTTATTAAATCATGAATGTGTAATGAGACTGAAGGGCAGCTTCTTATTTTTTCAAGTCTGTGCCCTTCTGAACAGCAAAACAAGTTTTTCTTGCTTTGATCACTCCGTCTGTTCATATAATAGCAATAAAGATATATTGCTTCATAAAGGTATTTCACTGTAGAAATCCACAGTCCTCATGCCATGCAAAAATTTATTTAAGTTTATCTGAAGCGAATATGAGGCTTCAGCAGTCTGAATTCTTAAATAAACCCGGGCTCTTCAAAGGTTGCAGTCTTTTTAGTACAAGATTCCCTCTTTGTGTTTCCCTGGCCTGCATTCCCTTGTTGAGCTGCAGTGGAGGGATGGTAACACAAACTGAGTTTTTTGTACAAAACAGACTATAGAAAATTTGATTTGATTAACTCTGATTTTCCGTTAACCTTTCATTGTGTTCTTTCACAGAACAAGGGCTATGGATTTGCCCCCCATGACTTAGATTAAAAAGGAATATGTTAACTTCCATTAAGAACAAGAAGAATTGCAGTGGTACAGTGTTTAAGTGGGCACGTCTGTTTTTTTCAGAACCTATCCCTTAAAGATACTGTGAAATTATTATTACATTGTTTTATCCTCATTTAAAGGGTGACTTCACAGATTTGTAACCTTCTTTCTATGGTTATAGTTTACAGAGTATATGTATACTAATGCATATGAATATAATTAAACCTTCCCTATCACTCTACTTTTAGATATGTCATGTGTTAACATTTTTTAATTTCAGTGTTGAAATATTTTGTGAGCAGGGCAGAAAAGACAGCTTGATGACGCACTGAATCCGTAGGCAAATTTGTTCCAGAAGGAAGAAAACTCATACTGAGATTCCTGACATCACTAAAAACTAAAAAGCCACACTACCAGGTTACAGGTTGTGTTATAAAAAGTAGGTTTTTGAAAAAAAGAAAGAGGTGTAATATCATTTTTTATCCAATATTTAGTTTTTCAGCAGGCTTTAAAGAACACCATTTACCAGAAGAATCTCAGAGCGTGTCGAGAGGTTGCAGAGAGTTCAGACATGTTTGGAATAAAGGCAGGACAGAGAGACACTGTAGACGTTTGTAGGCAGTAGAGATCACAGCTAGAACATATAAATAGTTGAGTTTAGAAGAGAGCTATGGTGAGTTTTATGAATGTGGGGTTCAGCTGCTCTGCCACCCTTGTAGTTTTATTTCTTCAGGACCACCCTCAGAGCATATAATGCTGCTTATTTTTCACAAATTAGAAACTAATGTGTATAGATTCTTTTAATCGTTTAAAGTTGTCTGAGTGGTTAATAACACATTTTCCTGTGACTTGACAGACTTACATGTATTCCACCTTTACACAGTGTTGAAGTAGTTTGATACAATTTTTGTACATGATGTATTCACCAAACTGGAACCGTAGGAGGGGAAGTAGATAAAAAGGTGAAGTCATCCTTTAATTAAAATTCCTCTCTTTCTGTTTTTTGTGAAATTTTGAAATATTTTGATGACTCATTTGGACCTGAACTTGTAACCAATCAAACGTGAATAGAGCTAAGTAGCTAACTCTGCACTTAACTGTTAGAGTGTTATTGCATCGCTCACATCACCGCACACTATGAAAGGCAAAGAGGCTCTAACCACAGTGCAGTTTGTTTGAGCATAAAATAAAGTTCTACAATTCAAATCTGAAAAAAAGGGATTTGTTCTGTGTGTCATACTAACAATAATAAGTGTTGTTTTATTTATAGAGCATTCTGCATCCTGTCAACCAAAAAAACCCCTGCAGCCTGATGCCAACTTTGATGGGAACAAGAAGTGACGGGGCAAGTCCAGCCTGCAAGTCCAGTGTGTGTGTGTGTGTGTGTGTGTGTGTGTGTGCGTGTGTGTGTGCGTGTGTGGGAACTTCATAACACATCAATTGATAATGTTGTGGACTGGATTTAATGTTGTATGTCAGTGTGGGAACCATCAGGTTGGTCTCACAGGGGTGAGAGATTTACAGTGCTGCTGATCCATGACGGAGCATCAGTTGGAAAAGTGTGAAACACTTCTCCGTTAACGCTTTCACACACAGCACGTCAGTTTAATGAAACCGACAGAAACGTACACACCCGCTCGCACACACGCACACACATACTGTAAACTCTTCTGTCACTTTGATTTAACCTTGTTAAACTGCTTTACAGATATTTTTCTGAGTGGGGACGGATTTTCTGCCTGGCATGTGATAGGCGAGTTAATTAAGACAGTGACATTATTAAAGCCAAGAGTGACTGTGGCGTGTTTTTATTAATTCACCATCTGACCTTTCCTGTGGATTCAAGCGAACACCTGATACCTTTACAGTTACTGTGTCACACCCAGGAAGCATTCAGAAGAGAAGGAGGAAACACTGACTTCAGCCATGAAAAATCTTACACAAAAGCTGCATTTAGTTTTTCCGTTTTGTATCTACCTCCATCTCTGACTATAAGCCCTTTGGACCAGGGTTGTCTTTAAAAAAACAAGGGAATAAGAAGTACATTCAAACACATACCATACGCACACGCAAACATCTTTTTTTTTGTATGGTATGCAAGAGGTCGGTAATGTAGCAATTGTGCAAGATATAAAAAACAACATTTTGTTTGAATATTGCTTCTCAGAAAAGGTCGAAACATTAAAAAGCAGAAATGTGACATTTACATAAATACAAAAAGTAATTTCCAAAACCAATCTCCCACATGTATAGTTCAGTTTGAAGAGCTTACAGACTGCAATATTAGGCCAATGAAATTATTCATTGATTAAAAAAAAGTCACACCATTACACAATACAAGGCCTCGAGCTATAAACTTATGAACCAATGAGACTCAAAGGGCAGCGATGACAAACAATGCTGCTGGGATCCCACTCTCTAGTCAATCCTATGACTTTGCCTTTAGCCAAAAGTCATGAAATTACAGTTTGTTATCAGGTGTTGGGAGGGGTAACGTTTTGACAGCTCATCCCATGAGCAGAAACACAACTATTCTTTATCTAACTCTGTATTTCTTCAAATTCCCCAAATTAGTCATCTTTGACCGCAGGTAAAAAACTTAAAAATCATGTCTTTTAAACTTAATGTGTTCTTGAAATACAAAAGCCTCAGAGTTATGATTGTTGGTTCTACAATTCCCATAATGACGCATAAAATTGGATTACTAGCTTTATGTGTAAACTTGCATATAGCCAACAAAAACCTGGATGTTATAGCCTGCAGATCTTCACTCTTCAATAAATGGATGAGACACATAAGAATGTTATGATACTTCTTCACAGGTACTGTACACCCAGTGGCCACAGCCTCAATCCACCTGGTGGATTTTAATGTAGTGATGAAGACGGGTCAGCATGGGCACTCCGACCAAGTACTGTATGTTCTGACACCTGTCAAACACAGACTTATACTGTATAATACAAGTAACCACGTAACCAGCAGAGCTTTTTTTTGCAGAAAGCAATCTACCTGTAATAATAGATTCAGTGTTGGCTGAATCCTATTTAACTGCTCCTGTTTCATTATTCTGATAATGTTAATGTTGGCTCCTGCTCACTCTGCCATAACTTGCATACTGTGACTCTTGAGCAGTTATTAATGTTATTAGTAAAAGGTATCCTTATTCCTAGAAGGGAAACATCAAAATGCCGTGAAAAAGGTTTACTGAACACCTGTGGTATGGTGGAAGAAATGTCCACGGAAATGTGCTTTAAAATAACACTACCTTAATGTAAAATCATTTATTTCTATTTTATAGAAACAACTGATTGAATCGCAGCTGTGTAAAACATGTGGCTGAACACCACATTTTCACCCAGCCCTGAAGTTCCCCTAGGAGTGTTTTAGCATCTTTGAGCTAATTGTTTTGATAATGAATCGCTTTTGTTTGTGTAGTTTCAATATGTACCAGGAAGATACATCAGTTGCATATTACCTGCTCTGCAGTCTAACATAGCAGACTCACACAGTTAGTAACCAGCTGGTGATGTATACGTTTTGTGTTTTTAGATGTTTCAAATGAGTTATTTGGAAATGTAATTTGGTAGATAGAAAGGCAGATGTTTTGAATATAGGTCAACCAATGAGACCAAAAACATGAGGAACATAACAAATGAATGCTAGTGTTGCTTCATACTCGCTGGATGCTTACCAGCAGGTTCACCCTTACAACAACTTACAGGTACATACTATATATGTCAGTGTTGTGTTTAAAGGCTAGGTAGCGTTTGAGCTGGTTAAGGTGGAGGAGGTGAAGCAAATTACACAGGTGATTGAATCTGTTACATGACATAACATTTTATAAAATCTTCTTTATCTGTAAAGTGACTAATAGCCATGAGTGTCACAGTGGAGTAAAACGTGTGTTTCCCTCTAACGTTTTAAAATAAAGTGTGAAGTAGTAGACCATGGATATCAACACTGTTACTTTCCTCCACAGAACTCATGTTCATCAGTAAAGTTGAGTTACTTCTCAAAATCGAATCCAAGGAGCTTTGACTGGAGGCTTAACACCAGATTCAGACACAGTTTTTTTTTTTTTTTATGTTATTGTGTTTTGTTGGCCATTTAGATTTCAGTATTGATCACTGTTGGCTGGATGAGCAGCTGCCAAAAAAAGACAACTGACCACATTCCTCATCCACTTTTAATTAACACCTGACAGCCTACCATAGTGCTACTTACATAGAAGCAAGCTGGGCAACACCCTAAAGCAACATTAACTAGACACCTTACAATAGCTGCCTTTTGATTCTGTATCTGGTCCCCAAGGTCCAGTGATGCTGGATACGAGACAGGTGACGGCATTGCCGATTAAATGCCTTTAAGCAAGGTGATGAAAATCTAATACAGGTTTTGTTTGTGGAAAAGAGCCTAACCGATCAGTATTGACAATGCCAAAACATCACACACAATCTGTGTGTAAAGCCACACTGAAAATAGCAGATTATGGAACAGACTGAATCACTCGGCAAAACCACCAAAATAGCACAGCATGGCTTCTTGACGTGACGTTTTTTTCTCTCTCTGTTGTTTCTGTAGACATGCTGAATCAAGGTAAGAGGCTGAATTCGGGTTGGTTCATGACAACTTTTGCCATGTTACGACTCACATTTTACAATACAAAAAGCGGTTTATTTTCGGCTTGTTTATTCTAGACAGGCAGACGGATACGCGGAGTGACAGAGAAATACATACAGCACGTAGGCAGAATGCAACAGTTCTGAATGTTCAGCTACATATTTCACACAAACAAAGACATGCCCTCCAGTATTCTCGGTATGTATGAGATACTGTACAGCAGCCTATTTTGCCTGAAAGGTCTGCCCTGATGATATGATGATACAGTATGTAGCAGAAAATTCATGGAGCACAGAGCACCAGAGGTCCCTGGACCCCGGAGACTGCTTTGCAGGCAACCAAAGGCGTATCTGCAGGCAGATACATCACACACTAGTGTCTGTCTGGTGCTGCTGTACATCATCATGAGCTCAGTAACAGTAGGTACTGAAACATCCAAACGCTTAAATTCCCAGCGGAGCACCGCTTTCACTTCAACAAAGCCTCAACATATTGCATTACAGCACTGGGAATGTGAAACAGTACTGTATCTGCTGGAGGTTTGTGTTGTGCCTCAAAGATAAGTTGAATAAGTCGAGCTCTACCAAGTGCAGTAGAAGGTGATGTTTGGTTGTTTGAGCTATGAGCTTATATCTTCAGCACAGTGCACCCCAAAAGCAAAGGGGGGAAAACAGTGTAAACAGCACTAATCACCAGAACAGAATAATGTGATTTGCTCATAATGAGAAAGGGCGTAGCACATCGCACTTAGAGCTGTGATTACTGACATCTCACTGAGTCCCGATGTAGCAGAACTAATTCACACATACAAATGTATGTCTAAAAAAACGATGGATTCACTTCAGGCTAATTAATAATCAAACAAATCAATGAGCAGTGAAACACCCAGATGATGCGTCGCGTCCGACTACGCTAGGCTTCTTACGACCATGATACACCGCTGTCAATATAGCCAGGAGCTGTGTTGTACATGTTTTTATCTGCAGAGAGTTGCGTTTGATTTCTTTAACATTCACGCTGTGGCAAATTCAGAAAGTCTTCTACCCTAGAGGAGTGTAAAACATTAAAGTGAGAACAAAAGGCAAAGGGAAAGATCTTCGTCCCTGTTCAGATAGGGCCATCAAAAACACTTTTAACTGGATTTTCTGTTTCCTTTGGTAATGACATTTACAAACTTGGCAAAGTGAAGTCAAATTATGCCAGGCAATTTACATTCATGTTGATTTTACACTAAGGTCTTGATGAGAGATGAAGCTCAAAATGAATTTACATTTGGACAAGACATGTTGACTTTTATTAATGAAAAGCCTAAACCAGAGTTCGTTCATATTTTAGACACGTTTGCCTCCAGAGCAAATGGCAATTAGTGTAATCTCATTGTAAGCTGAAATTCTGTGACTGTCAATACTGCGGAAAACCAAACGTGCAAGGGTCAAAACATCTGCACACAGAAAATGGATCCAGTGCAATAATTGTGTCTGCTTTCCAGCAATATTTACCTCTAATAGAGAAATACTTCTGTAGCACTTCTGTGTTAGCACTAAGTAACAAAAAAGGGGGAATGAGGGCGGTGTATTGTTGTCACAGTTCACAATAATTAGTCCTACTTGCTATCCCCAGTGTCCAGTGTGTTAATAGTCTTGGGCAGGTTCCTGTATCCCATTACTGAATAATTGGACAGTATAGTGGGCCATCACAGAGCCCCTTGCTCTTGCCAAGGGAGAGGTGAAAGCCTTATTGATCCTGTGTCTGAATCCCTGATCAATCACCCCAAATCAGCCCCCAGGGATGAGGAAAGGAAAACAGGTGACAAAGGATATCTCTATGACTACGTATAATGTGTATTCATCACAAGAGGGGCAAAATGACGCTCACCGCATCACAAGCAGCATCTGGCTTCGGTTTTCACGTTGACTTTTCAAGTGAAATTGAAAAGCTCCACTGGATCTAGGAACAGTGTGTCCGAGGACAGTTTGGTCAAACGCTTGGAAAAGGCGCTCCCGACTCTCCAGGTGACATCAGTGGCAAAGGAGCCTGCTGTGGCTTTCTGTAATTGAGTTAAATAAATGATTACGTTTCCAGTGGCCGCTGCAGCGGCCTTCAGCTTTATGCCTGGCTAGAGCCACAGCCGATTTAATTAATTTTTAATTAGGAGGGAAAATTGCAGGCCTATTCCACTGGGACCTTCAAGACATCTGTGCATTAGAGATAACATTCTTAAATACCCTGAGCCTCCCAACAGTGGGAGCTTTGAGGGTAGCATGGCTCTCACAGTCCAGGGCCACAGGAGGTAGACTAGGCACTATAAAAGTTTTCTGAGTGCATGTCGGTCGCACTCAACGTGATCAGGGTTTGTTGATCGTTGGTGTGAATGTCACCAAGCTGGGGTAAGCTGAAAGCCTCAGACTTGAGAAGATTTAGTCCATCCATCAGTCATACAGATTCATGTCACTGTCACACGCAGCTTTAATTGAGTGATTGATTGAACTTTCCCTCCTCCTGTCACACACATACACTCATAAATGTGAAGGCAGCATACCATTAATTTACGCACACCCACTCACGCTCCCCCACTGTTGCCTGATAAATATGTTGCGCTGTCCTATTTCACTTCTTGCCGTGTCATCCCTCTCAGCCTCTGCGTGCTGTGGTGCAGGCGTGATGTATGGCACTCATGGCGCGCAAGAATGTAGCACGCGGATGCTCAACAGCCTGTTGGAAGATGTTTTACAGCCCTGGCGAGCAGTATGTTGTCACAACGTGTTCAATATCACAACGCATCAAAATTTACTGCAGGCTTCCAGCTCTTTCCATTCATTGTACTTTATCGCTATGGCGACATACATTGATCTTGGCAAATAATACTTTTTATTATTGAACATTACCCCACACACGCCACAATCAGATTTATTTCCTGTCCAACATGTCTGCACTGAGGCATATGAACAGATATCAGAGCAGATATAAAGGAGATAATTCTGCCCTGCACTTGATGTGATAATATCCACAAAGAACATTTTAACTGAGAGGGAGATGATATCTACATTTGTTGTGGATGACAAAAATACCTGACCTTCTCTTGTGATACGAGTGGCAAGTTCTGACTGAAAAATGGGAGCTCAAAGCAAGGATGCCTTGCATTTGATCTCACAGGTTGTCGCAGGCCACCCGATCGTTTGCTTCCTTAAAATCTGGAGCAACTAGGGAAAAATGGGAAAAAGAGAGAAGAAAACAGCAACGGTTCTTTTCAAAAAGTGTCACATTCAGAAAAATAATGCAAAAATCAATCTGTGACTAATGAACTTCCAAAAACTGATATGACTATTTTCAGCAATCTCTCCTCTGCAGAGCTGTACTTCATTGCAGTGTTACATATTGGTACATTAATAAATGTGTTTTTGGAGGCAGCATTTTGCTGGAAGAGTTGATGGCAGAGCATGGAAGTGCCTAATTAGGCTGCTGTCCAGGAGGCTGTAGTGTGTGTGAGAAACGCCCTGTGTCTGGCATTTAATCTAAGCCTGTCACATCCACTTTGCTTTCCCCTCAGCCCCTAGAAGCGCTCTGAACGCATGGCTGAGGAGACACCTGAATGCATCGCTGTAATTTTCTCTTTGCGGGATATGCACTGATATGCCTCTCACATGACACCGACTGACGGTCCTCCGAGCTCAACCCTGCTTTGCTCATGAAGTAATGTGCCTGGGTGTGTTTACGGGAACTATAAGTGAAAGAGACGACGTCATAGCAGGCAGAGAATCACTTATAACTGCACGAACCAAACAATGACCCAGTAATTATTCTCTACACTGTTTTGTTTTATGAAGTGACAGAGTTGTAAATTGAATTGTCTTCTATCGATCGCAACATATCAATGAGACACAGAATGAGGAGAAGACAAAACTACAAAGACAAACACTGTGTCAAACAGGGGGTGTGGCTGACAGGAAGAGAAAAACAATGAGCACTCTGATGAGACAAAAAGAGTATTATCGAAAAGTATTATTTGTCAGACCATCCACATGTAATTGTTTGTTTTTCAGCAGTAAGAGGAAAACCAGGAAAGGTACAGTAACGCTTCAATTCTGCATCTCAACAACAACAACTTTTTAATTCAAGGGTGATCCATCTGGCTCTGAACTGTTTTCTTTGAAAATACTTCATACTCAAGAAATAGCCCCGGTGAAGATGGTACAACCAGAGCTGAACATGAAATTTCTATTTTGAAATTGTGGTGAACCCTTTACCTGGTTAGTGGATCATAATAATGGGTTTCAGAGGCCCCGTATTTTTTCAGGGCAGTAGATGGGTCAACCACCTACTGCAGTATTGGTGGTTTGAGTATTTCTTTATAACATAACATACTCACCTAATTATTTACTACATTACCTTAATTAGCTTTTTTTTTTTAATTTTATTTTTAACCCTGTGCTCGTAGTTTCCTTTAGTGTATCTGTACTGATTGACGATCTGAATCTAACACGGATAATTCATGACTTAATATGCAACATTCAAAGTTAATGTTATGAAATAATTATCCTCAGTAATCATTTATTTAGAGTCAAATTCAGCTCATCTGCTTCATCAGAATTCTTCAGGTGAAGTCTGCTCCGAGCTGACTAATGACATAAACACCCACCAACTTTTAACACGCCTCGATTCCAGTGCTGCTATGCAGCAGAGCCCCTCCCGTGTTAAGAACATACAAAACAAAGCCATAGCAAACCTGAACAGGAGTCAACGTGGAAATAACATAAAGCTGCACATGATCAACATCAATCACATGATTAAAACCAAGCAAATTTGATGTTGTGGCTCATGGTGCATGTATGACCTAATCTCTCATACATATATTTCCAGGTTCTTTGAGTTTACTGTATCTGATATTTGACTCAATGTAACAGAAATAATCACTTACATGTGTTGTGCATAGTAATAAAAACAAGTGGTTTGAATTTTTTATGTACATCCATATTCATTTTCCACCTTTGCAGAACCCTGCACTACTCCATAATAAACACATTCAGCAAAGCTGAAAGACGAACATCCAGTGACCCAGTGACTCACATTTTATTGTTACAACTTTGTAAGAAAGAAACATCTGCAAAGCGTCATTTCAGTACTGTTCACGGCCTTTGTATCACTGTAGATACAGAAGTTCATCAGATTTTTAGTAATTTCTGGGAACTAACTTTGTAACAAAGGAAGAAAATGATGTTGCAGTATTTGTATGCAACTAGTGCAGCCTGCCCCCTGACAGGAGTAGTTAAAATCTGTATTTACTGATTCCAGCCTCATTATCTGTTCTCCCTCTGCTCAGGCCCTGTGAGATTGCTGCAAACATAAAGCAAAACACTTTACAGTGTCAGATTCCTGTGCAGGTTTCTACGCGTTTCCCCCGTGGGAACCCGCCGATGTCTCTTGTGCTTACTCCATGGTCACTGACCACATTAACACTTGCAGGTGTAACCTATAGCAAGGCCTGTTAAGCTCGTCAGCCAGCTCCCTCCTCTGTGAAAGCTGTCTCAGTGGTGCTGGGCTTTAATAGATGATAATCACAGTAGGGCGTAGGAGGGGAGGCCAACATGATTTTAATAGCTTCAGATGAATGTGTCTGTCTGTACAGCAGGACGAGGAAAAGTGGCAGCGACATCAGCAGCGACATCAGCACCTACTCGCACGGACTCTGGAGTGACCTTCTCCATAGAGACGGGGAAATGTCGTCTCAATTAGGCCGATCACATGCTCGGTTTCTGTCACTGCTGGCCAAAGGGACGTGCTGTGGAGTTTTGACAGCTGGATGTTAAGAGCACAAATTGATCCATTAGAAGCATTTTGATTTGTCTGCGATTAAACACACTGGCTGAGTAAGTGGCTTGCTGCAATATACTCCCATGCATCCCTTTTATTTAGTCAAGCACATTCAAATGTGTTAGCAGGGAGGCTTTAAATGAGAAAATTATACACAAACTGAAATCTTTATGGTTTCTTTAAGTTTAAACATGGTACAAATAAAAAAGTTTGAGAAAAATTGAGAAAACACTTTCTGTGACAGGAACCTGCTATGTTAACCCCAAAAGACACTTTAATTTAAATCATTCAGGTGCCTTGTCATGGCGTTTCTAATTTTAGTTTTAATCACTGAGCTGATATATCTGCATTGTTAAATCCAAAAACCTCATATACCTGTTAAGCCGGATCGTTAATCAACTGGTAATCATTCCAATATTCATTTTCTCTCTGGCACGAAAAGCCTCCCAGATACTTAGATGTGCACACATGAGCACACACATGCATGCGCAGACATGCACAAACACACTTGGCTGTGTCTTTCTAAAACACACACACACACAGACACAAATATACACAGACACAGACTCGTTCAAATCAGAACCCTCACATGCCTATTAAACAACGGAATACGGCGACCTTGGTTTCACACAGAATATGAAATAAGCTGGGCCATTATTTCGTTAATGCAGAGTACGTGTGGCCCTTCAAGCACTTTAGTTTCTGCCTTAACATTTAACCATTCTTTATTGCTTGCTGACTAGGCTCAAGGCAGCAAGGTCAATTACCAAGGGTTCCCCTCAGAAGGTACTTTACCTAGCTCATCATTTTGCATAAAGTCTTCAAAAGTAACCATAATGACCCTTGTAAACGCCAAGCAAAGGGATTAAAGACAATTCCTTTTTGTTTTGATACACTACTGTTGTGTGATTTTAGTCCAAGCCTGGGAATAAAATGAGGAAGGAGAGTGCTGTAAAAAGGTTTAAGATCTTACCATATTAAAATATTCAACATGCCGCCCGGAACAGAGGGTCACTACATGAAAAATGTTATGGACCACATTATTTAAGGCTTTGGGAGAAGAATATCTGTCTCCCTCGGGCTGCATTTGGATGAGAATATGAGGTAAGTCTGCAATTCGTATTGCAGTTTAAGTTCGGACAGAGGATTGTAAACAGCAAATACCTATAAAATTATTTGTATGGGGCCTGTCTTAATAACATCAAGTACCACAATCCACCCTCATTCCCCTTCCTCCATCCATCCCTCCCTTTCTCTCTCTCTCTCTTACACAAACTATCAAAATCTACCTCATAAATGTATTCATGTGCACACACAATTACACACACATACGCACGCTCAGCTCATAAATTTCAAACCGCGCACCACCTAGAGTAATCATAGTGGCCATGCATGAAGTGCTTTCCCCCCCTACTGACAGAGTCTTAATCAAAGGTCACACATGAGAGAAAAAAATCCACCACTGTAATTGTTACATGTCTAATTTAGTAGAACATTGCATAAGCTTTGGGCTGTTGTCCGCCATTGATTTATGTTATTGCAGCACTATTGACTTTCATAACAATAATCAGTGAGCTATTCCCCTTTAATGTTTACTACACTGGATGTTCCCATTACATCATGCACAATAAATAAAATGTAGTGTACCTACATGATAGGAGCCTTTGCTACTTATTGCCTAAGATAAAAATGTTTGTCTCACAGGAAGACCTCCCACGCCGCAGCAGCTGTAATGTAATGCTTTACAAGAGGAGTGATATTAGAGGAATTTTTCATCTGTTGTCCTTTTACAACTTCATCTTGCTCCCCTCAAAGACATTTGCTACAAGAATTTGAAAAGCGCACCCAGCTGACGTTATTTCTCCTCCTATTCGCAGACACCCTCGCACACTGGAAACTAATTAACTGGACGTTTAGTTCTGTTGAAAGCCTGCAAATAAATACCCAAAGTTCAGCTTCTCACAACTCAAAAAGAAATCATTCTTAAGCTGTGGTTAATAAAATGTCATTTATGGGAAGGAAGGGTTTAATATGCAACTCTGCTCACATTTAAATTTGCACAATTCACAGCTCACTACAACTTAATGGACTTTTAAGTAAAGGCGGCTTTGGAAAAAACGCAGCACACAATCCTTGAATTTTGATTTATAATTTTGGGCGTGATCCTGCAGCACTCTAAAAAATATCTGTTTTTGCTTTGATGGAAGCTGAGTAATATTTTTTACACTTTCACTTCAGGTTAACAAGCTTAGAAATTAATGCAGAAGTAATGACACAGGTCAAAAGATAGATGCATGGATTAATGGGGTAGAATATTGATGATGCAACATATAATAAAAATAAAAAATCCACACTATTGATTTACTACTTCCCATCAAACTTAATGCTCCAAACCTTGACACTAAAAGGCTGAGGACTTAGAAAATAGATGGGAATCCTCTCAGGCTGTTGGAGGAACTATTGACTCCAACATCTCAAACACAAATAGCTGCTTTGACACTGCTAAACATAACCCTCTTGTGTACAACATCTTATTGACAAACATCACTGGACTCGGGATTATTGGCCCTGGCTTCTCCTGCCGCTGTTCTGAGCGTGTTTGATGAAACCACCGTATTAGTTCAGCCTCTCAGAAATCATTGGGTGGTATCCTGTCTCCCAGGGAGTAAAAACCCTTCACTACACTGTTCCACTCGTGTACAGTGTGTTGCATTTGTATGACAAACAAATATCTTTTAAAAAAAATATCAAAAAAAACAAAACAAACCTCCACACAAATTGTAAAAGCAGTGAGACAGCAGATCTGCAGAGCTTGCCTCGGGCTCCGTGTGGTTTCAATCATTGTCAATCATCTAGTTTAATGCACTTCGGAAGACCGGGGAGGACCCGTGCAACCGCTCTGAGCTGCACAACCTCGTACCTCTGCTCTGCACACAAACACAAAAACAACAAACATGCACTCTAAATCACAGGCTTCTCTGAATATAATTACTATTCTCCGGGTAAATCCCCATATGCCTTTTTTTTTTTTTTACCCCCTCGCTCTGTTTGGATGTGCTCATTTGAATAGGAAGCAAAAATCATGTTCCTTTAATATATGATGTGTTTTCTTCCTTGGACATTATTATGGAGCCCTTACAGAACGGTAGCAGGAATAAAAACGTCACTGATCATAAAGCTCCAACATACCGTGGGGCTGCAGACACTGACTATGCTAATGAATGCTCCATGCAGCCTCATTATGAGCTGTGGAGAGATTTCGTTTTTCTTGGCTATTTTCCTGATGAAGTATTGCTTGAGGTGGGGAACTGGGTTGGAGTCCAGAGAATTATAAAGAGAAAAAAAAACTAGGGTAAATGAAGTTAGAGCTTTCATTAGTTCATGTGATTTACTATATTAGAGGATCTGGTGTGTGTCTCTGCAGGATATGTATTTTGGTGTACCAGTGGCTGACAAATGAGTTGATGTGTCATTTTACGGACATAATTATGGCTTGAAATTCCATGCCATTCCAGGGGCCTTGTGTGGTTTGAACATAATTCCCATTCAATACGAATGGGGCAAAAACGGTTCTTTTGATTTGCCCTGTCTGTTACCCCACTGTGATCCATATAACCAACAAATTAAAAGAATGAGTGTGCTATCTATAATTTTATGCACACGTTATCCATATTTTTATGTAATAGGCTCAAGGTCCCGAGACAAAAACTGAGCACGCCAATTAAAGCACTCACTTCCAATCTTCTCTCTTTCTCCCTCTCTACGTCTTTTTTTTTTTTCTTTCTAAAACCTCTTCTTCTCTGCTGATTATTTCTGATTCTAGCAATCTCCCGGCCCCACCCCCTGTTCCCTGTCAGCATCTCAACCTCATAATTAGCCAGCATTAATTAGATGCACTGGCATAATTGTTAATCATTGGTTACGCTGGAAACATCTTGGAGAATGAACAGAATGCCAAGCGACGCAGGAGGAAAACAACAGCTCGGTAGCAGAGAGAGAAAGAGAGAGAGAGAAGAGTGTAGAAAATGCAGCACAATGTGAATAATTTCTCGAGACCTCAGCTTTACTACCTTGCCTAAAGAGACAGCACATGCAGCACTGAGATCAGGCTGATGGGTAATTTATTAATGACTCCTCTCTTATCATCTGATATTATTACTACTTGCACAGCAGAGGCCGGTTGTGAGAATTAAAACCAAACCCTGAAACACAGCCTGGTTTTGGAGCGTGGGGCGTGGATTACGAAACGCTCTTTTAACGCCCGACAATGACATGAAATGGAAAAGTCATGGTGATAGTTTGCTTGCGGAGTCCCCTCGGCTTGCCCACACTGACTGCACCGCTGCCTGTCCATCTCCGATTACTGTCTAATCGAATTCAGCCTCATGTCTGGCTGCTCCCGCGGGTCTGCTCTGGCGGTCGACTCCTGTGATAAAACATAAAAACAAGACACCGCCATTTCATTGTGGAATGAGTCGAAGGGGACATCAAAGACCTGCATCTCCTCTCCTTAGCTATCACTCTCTCTCTGTCTATCGTCCTTTGCCTCTGTTTATTTACTTTTGCATTCTCCCGCCGTCCGTCCCCCACCCTCTCCGTTTCTCCCAGCGTGTTGACGGTGATTGTGGAGCTCGGGTGTAGTCGACTGAGTGTTGGTTGTGTCATCAGGAGTCAGGCGGCATCCTGCAGAGGTTACATGGCTCATTCTTTATTCTCCATGTCAACTGCCTGTAAATGTTTATAGCTTTGTGGTAAGACCTCAGCTATTCAAATTATCTTGTCACAATGCATCCCTGAGCAAGAATAAAGCCCTCCTTTATGGGAAACTGTAAACAGTCGCTATGTGCTTCACGGGGAACAATACCCATTTATAAGAGTCCAGCAGAGGCCATGTCCAAAGGGGACAGTAAACTTTTCTTTCAGTGTGGTTTTTTTTTTCCTCCGGCTTTCCCTTACTTCTCCTAAGTCTTTCTGCTCTCCTCTGTTTTTTCTTGCCTTTTTCACCCCTCCTTTCCTAGGGCTTGGCTGAGATCAGGCCGGGTTTTAATGAGAGCTGCTGCCTCAGTCTGAGCCCTCCTCTCTATGCAGCTCCATGAGCCTCGTAATCTGCCATCGATCCTTCCATGAGTTGTTGCTGTCAGCTTTCTGAAATAACAGAAAGAAAAACAAAGTGCCATTCCAATTAGTCCAGGTTATAATTGGGTATTATTACAGTGTCGGAGCAGGATTTGGTGGAGCATGTCATCGCTCCGCTCACAACAAAGCCCCTCCGAGAGGTCGGGAGTGACATGGTGCCCTTCTTGCCAGCTCATATCCACAAGCAGAAAGCTCTCGCTGCCACAGCTCGCAACACAGAGCCAAGTAAGCACTCCATTTGAATGTGACTCTAATCCTAATTGCATAAGGAGAGCCAAAAAGCTTGCCTACTTCCTACATACAAAGGTATATCTACAGAAATGGACTTTGCTCTGCAAAATGTCCGCTGACTTGCTTGAAACGCTCAAGGACAGGCGAGGGGGAGATAACCTTTGAGAGGAGCAGCAGCGTTACAATATGCCTTTCAAAGCCTTTGTCCCCTCAGTCTGTCTCACCTTTGAGTAATTCACTGGACAACTTTTGAATCTTTGCTCTGCCTTCATGGTGCTGAGATTGTACAATGAAATACATTTGAATAACAAAGAGAATCATTTAAGGATTGAACCACATACTCATTTTCTCTGGATAATAGCCACACAGCCTGATACTGCAACTATTATTCATTCATTATTCATTGTTTCCACGATAACTATTCTTAAATCTAGTATTAAGAATCCCACATTTGCATGTAAACAGATGTTTGGGTACTATAAAGGCTTGTTTATCATCAAAAGCGATCAATAAAAAGAAGCCACTTAGTGACAAATGAGAGAATCTAGACAAATTGTTCCAGCAATTAGATTTCTTTTTGCAAATTTCAAAAGTCAGTTTGTACTTTTCTTCGCTTGAATCCCATATCTGATTCCAAGAAAAATAATCTTCAGAATATTTGAATTGCTGGGCAAAGGCAGAAAAACAAATGTAAGACTTCCAGGACTGAAAGCCAATGAAAATAAGTAACATTTGGTACAGAAACTCACAAGTGTTAGGGAGGCTTAAATGAGTCTTCACACTCCTCCTCCCTGAAGTGTATTCACAGAATTGAATTACACCCCTCTGGAGAGAGACAGAGGAGAGAGAACAGAGCGAAAAAAGAGACACAGAGACAGAAAAATAAGCGAGACGCAGAGAGGAGAGAAAAATGGAGTTTGCTTTACAATGTGTGGCTAGCAATGTGGAAATACGTGTTCTTTTTTTTTCCTGCCACTGTAAAGAGCAAACATCAGGACTATCAGCTCGGATGAAGCCGAGGCTGCCGCCGTGGCAGGAGTTACTGTACCGTGTGTTGCCATGGCAACAACTAAACCAACTGATAATGTGAGGTAGCCTGATTGTCACCAACACGGTCACTGAGACCTGGCTGTCAAGCTGCTTGGGGAAAAGCACTCAGAGCACTTACAGGCCTATTCTTTTTCCTTGGTTTACTGTACCCTTATCTGTCCAACTGCGTCATGAAGGACAGGCAAGTACGCCGCGCTTTTATGCCTTGTTTGAAGCGACCTGTGTAAATCTGTGTGGGCTGTTTGAAGCGTCTCTGATTTGTAGCATCAAATGTTCCAAGTCTTTGAAGTCGGAGAAAGCAAAAGCAAGTACGCTGTAGATGTACCATTAAAAATTGTTTTTCTAGACTTTTATGTGGAGCGCTGGCATTCTGTGTGAAACGCCTTTCTGTTTTCTTGTTGTTAGCTAAGGAGCTGCAGACCGTGAAGGTGTTTAATAAAAAAAAGAGCAAGGGACCGATGATCTTTGCCAGTACCGTCCCAGGGGAGGTAGACGATGGGCAGCCGCCACCTGCCACTGGGAGCACTGCATTTTACTGGTGCCATGAAAAGACAGAGGCAGCTCTCCACAGGCCAATCAAACTATACCAACAGCTGGCTGGCTGCCCTCCTCAGCCTTGCTCTCTCTCTCTCCGTCTCCCTCTCTGTGTCTCTCCGGCTCAATCTGTCCCCCTCTCTGTGCGTCTTTCACTCAAACACGCTCCTTTCACGTCATTCGGCGGCACAATGGCACCGCAGAGAGAGCTTCTCCGTCCCCTTACTCCCTCCCCGGCGACAAATATTTACTGTGCAGCCCTGATTTATTCTGGGTTAATTAGTGGTACTTAAATAGCTATCATAGACATGATCCTAAAAAACAGGAGGGACGCGTGAGCGTGCACGTACGCACACATGCACACTGACAACTGGCTGTCTCACACAAACTCAGAGCCAGCTCCTGACCTGCCCTCTAGCCCCAAAGGCATAATGTGGTTTATTATAGACATGTGAAGACTTAATTAGATGTGTATAATGCATGCTGTCCAGGGACTGCTTGCTGTAGTGCTGTTTAAAATCAGGCCGTGTACAAAACTGGCTGTGTTAACAGCCTGCATTAGTAAATCTCTTTGTGTTATGTTAGCGACGTGAGGCAGCTTGGCGGTAAAACACTGCTTCCTCCTCATTATGACAGATATATGTTGCTTTAGGGGAGCGGATTTCACAGACACACACACACACACACAAACATCTTCCTGAGCCTTTTTGAGTAATTGGCTCACTATACGGTATGGAAAGTGGAACAGTGCGAGAAGTTATAAGTGATGAGCATCATCATTAAACAAATAGAACATGACACACCTTTTGGCTCCCCATTTGACAACTCAGGTAGTGACAGCTGGCACATCTGTGGCAGCCTTCAAACTCAGCTTGCAGTGAGCTTCTAAGGCTCCACAGAGTTTCTACATCTTTGGCAAATCATTCCGCTAGGCTCAGTGCCCTGCCCTAGAGAAAGCCATAAAGATTAGCAGTTAGATTACAATCTTTACTACAAACAGTCTTTCCAAGAGTGGGGGGGGGTGAAAGAGCAGGCCAAAGCTGTGACGATGAGGGAGATTAGCCTGAGCCGAAACAAGAGGGACAAAACAAATCCACTCAAAGGAAAAGGCTGGTCACACAAAAGGAAGAGATGTAAGACGGTGTAAAAAATGGAGGGATGCTGCTGACTCGCAGGAAATATTTATGACTCGCAGTGGGCATAAAACTTGAGTAAGAGCTTTGGTGGAAACAAAACGGAAACAAAAAAACGAGGAATCAATAAATCAATATGAGTTCACAGCAACACCAGATACACTGACATTTGTCACACGCTTTATTGGCCCCTTGGACTGGACTGTGACCCTGGGTGACATTGCCGGACCTGGCTTCAGAAATGTGCAGAACTCACACAAAATACAGATCCTGGGACAGAGAGCAATGCTTCTATCTGATGTATTATAAAAAGTCACTAATCCCTATAAAGGATACGGTTGGTGTTCCTCTATACGTTTTATAGAGTGACAACAAATCCCATGAAGAGACACAAACAAACAGTATGTCTCTGAACAAATTCAGTTCCCTATACTGTCTGTGGCAGCCCCAAACCTTCCTACTGAAGGCATAAATCAATACAAACAGGACACAAATGTGTAGTTTCACAAAAAAAAAGAAATCCCTAAAACACTAGTTTTACTCACACAAAAGTCAAAAGTTCATTCATTGGATACTATTTTCAGTTACAAATAAATAGTACAACACCATTTTTAATAGGTTTTGGACTACAATGAACATTGGCTACAGTAACAATATTTGTTATTAAAATAGTTTTTGACACTTGCCAGAGGTGGGTAGTAACGAGTTACATTTACTCCATTACATTTACTTAACCACCTTTTTGAAAAAAAATGTACTTCTAAGAGTAGAAGTAGTTTTACTGCACCATAATTTTCACTTTTACTTAAAATTTATACGATTTGTAAAGAAGATATGCTACTCTTAATCCGCTGCATTTGACAACACTCGACTTGTTACTTATTTTTTTACCATTTATTCTACCAGAGAGTTGCCGTCTAGATTTGTGACGATCACGAATATACTGAACAGCCAATGCTTAGCAGCACATAGTCTTTGAGAGCCGAACTATTATGGAAATGCTCTTGCATGCAGGAGTTTCAGGTTCAAGACCAGTCTTGACCTTTTTGTCATTTTATCATTCCTGTGTGGCTTAATTTATATTTAAAAACAATAATTCACAATAAAAGACACAATTCTAATAATGAAATAGTTTTAAAACATTTGTATGTAACCTTTGCTGTCAAATCTTTTTCTGAGAGACTCCACTGACACAGGCTGCTGTCCAAACAACAATTGGATCAATTAAGTATTTTTTTATTATATTTGTGTGGTATATTTGTATATAATGAGTAAAGTCGTAAACTTTACACTGTGGGTGTAAGTACTTTTAGATGACTTATGTTGTGATTTGGCTATATTTGGTTATATAGAAAAAGTTTAATTGAGTTTATTGAATTGCTCTTTACATAATTAGGTTTATTATGTAATAAAGTTTATAAGCTTTTGCACCTGTATGATCATAGTGAGAGATTTCTTTTACTTTTGTTCTTTTCTATAGTCTATTGCTTGGTTCAACTTGATTTTTTTTCTCTTTTGTTGTTTTGAGAACCTACTGTGATGCTTTGCCACAGATAACTGAAGGGTTTAAATCCCTTGTATAAATTCACAACAGGGGCCCCCAAAATAATCTTGCATAAGGCCCCCAAAGAGCCAGAAACGGCCCTGGTTGTTTCACATGCACATAACTTGCTGTCAAACCAACCAACCAGCCAACCAATGTAAAGAAGAAAGCGAAACAGGACACGAGAACAAATTAAAACCATGTAGAACCGTATTGAAATCATAACAAGCTAAGTATAAGCAGAGTTTTGTCTAATTTAACACCTTGTTTTTATCTCCTGTTTCTTCTTCTTGTTTACTTTTTAGACTCGAGTTTTGTGTACTGCGATTGTTGGCGTCATTTCAAAATAAAACTTCAGTTTTAACAGAAAATTACAAAATAAATGTGATCACTTAAATTATCCAAGCAAAAACCTTAAACAAGTTACATACTGCTCACACAGTGTATTGATGTCATTTACACCACTTGAAGAAAATTTCACTAAATATTATTGAGTTTTTTTGAATTGTTAAAAATTTACTTTTATTTAAAGGGTAAATCCAAAATAGTGATCTCACTGTCAAAGCAGACCTTGTGTAATGTTTATATGAATTCAGACATGTCAAATGAAATATAATCAGTATTTCACAATAATTCTTTGAAGCTACTTGGATGAATAGTGAAACATTTCAACCTAACAAGAAAGAAATCCAGTTTCCAGGACTCAACTTGATATGTTCACAGTAGTCTACGTCCTACGTGACAACAGATGTATACGTTACCTAGTGGAGTTATTGGTTTAAAAAAATGTCATGTTGTGAGAAAGTGAGATTCGGAAATTGTGCCTTAATTTCAAATAAAGATGTTTTTTTATTTTTTACAAATTTTATTTTCTTATTCAGAAATACAGAATTATATATTACACATTATTTTATATTTTTGTCTGTCTGATTACATCATATTTTTTAAAATAAAAAACATTGTAACATTTACATGTTACAATGAAATTTGACTTCTGCGTTTAACCCATCCCTCAGGGGGAGCAGTGGGCAGCCACAGTGTCTTGCTCAAGGACACACCTGACGTGGGGGATGGGTTGGGGTCTGATGCTTATCCCATTGAACTGCCAAGCTTTTTTTAAGGATAATACAGTTACTCACTTCTTGAGTAGTTTTTTCACTGAATACTTTTTTACTCTTACTTCAGCAATTTTTTGGATGACTACTTTTTACTTCTTGAGTATTATTATTTTAAAGTAACGCTACCGTTATTTGAGTACACTTTTGGCTATTCTACAAACCTCTGCTCAATGCTAAAAATGCAGAATATCAACATAAATTTTTTTTTCTAGATATCCATCACTTGGATTATTTATTTATTTATTTATTTATCTTGGTCGTACATATACAAATGCACAGTGTGAATACGGTTCAGTTTTACAGCTGTGACTTTGTATACAGTAGTATCACATCCTTCTCATATGCTGTGTTATTGTGTACAATGTGCAACACTAATGCAGACATCTCTGTGAGTAGGCACTATAATGAGTATTGCTTCTTGCCAGTAAAATATCTGTACTGACAATATCTTGTTCCTAAATCTTAGTAGTTTCGTTTAGCATTTATATTGATACTGTTTGCTATTCTGTCTTCTCTCTGCCTTTGTCTTCTTTCCCCAATTTTTTCCTTGACATCTTCTTCACTTGCTGTGATATCACTTATTACAAACACTCTGCTCTGGAAACCATCCAAGTGCTCCCATTGTTTCTAAGGTGACTAGAAGGACAATCTGCTAACATGAAAAATCACTAGATTTTGTTGGAATGAAATTTATTCTACTTCTTGTGAGAAACTCGACATGCACTTTACTTCTAATACCTGATCAGTGCAATCAGTGTGATCCTGATTGCACTGATCGGCAGTGATGCGCGGCATAACTGCCGATAATTCTTTGCCAATAAAAATACAAAGCACAGACCTCTGTGCTTTATATTTTCACTGGGTACTTGATTTTAAAGCCAGCACATTTTGCATTTTCTTTAAGTTGTCATAAAACAAAAATATTAGCAAAAACTAAACACCGTTGTGCAGTTAGAACAAACAAAGCTCAACGGATCAAATGTCTCACAACAGCAAATTAAAATTGAATTTGCTGTCATTTTGTTATTTCATTTCAGACACTGAAACACGCTCGCACCTAATTCAGACTTACCCAACTGTATATTCCACTTTCAAATGTGTTTACCTACAGTTCCTATCATCTCAACAATAGTGGCTAAATGAGACAAACATGAACCCTGCGAGCACAAACAGACGAACTGCGATCATTACTTCCACAGGTGCGTGTCCGTCATTACAAGTGTGTATGTGTGCGCGGCATATTTGTTTAAGTGTAGCCTGGATGTGACTGTCGGCTGTTTTTGTGTGTAAGCGTGTGAAAGCAAGAGCTGCACCCATTCATTACCCTGTAAATACAGCCTGAGCCTGAGCCATTATTTAGTTGCGGGATAAAACATTGAGAGCAGCTGGTGAATTTAGGGATTTAGTGAACACTAGAGCAAACTGACAGAAATTTAGTGTCCTCATTTTAATATGTGTTCATAAAATGCCAATTGAAACAACAAGTGCAACTGTATAGGTTTGTCACTGGATATCATGATGGGTTCTGCTAAAATAAACAAATGAAAATGTCACAATATTTCATATTTGAAATGAAAAATATCCTCATCTGCAGAAAACTTTTCTTTTCTTTTAAGGACCAAAATGTCCTATGTTACTCTTGAGCTATAAACAGCCTGGATGCAGTTTGGGTCTTTCTGCCTCCGCAGAGGCCTGGGTCTCTGCGGAGGCAAGTACATGTAGTCCAGTCTCATTACTGACCATTATAGTGCATCACCACATCTGCCTCTGTTATACCAAAGGGATACTGTGTTCCTTTGGATTCTTAGGGGTTTTTTTTCCAAACTAAAATTTCAAGCTCTGTCAGTTCAAAGTCCAGCTTCAGCTAACAATGTATTGGTGCTTACCAAACTCTTGCTCATATGGTGCATTACAAAAGCAAAAAGGGTTTTCAAACTGTTATTATTCATAGGTTTTCTCTCAGATAAGAAATACCCCTAATTCTAGATACTTCAAGTCAGGCTTTTTTGGAATGACCCACCTGTACGCAGTTCACAGAGAAACATGTTCTACATATAGGTTGTTGAAATGATTCTGTCCTCCAAACACTTTCTAAAAAGGGTTAATGCGTGTTTTATATTCTTTTTTTGTCATTTCAAGTATTTAAAATGCACAGGAACTGAACCTAGATTTTAATTTCTTAAATGACCTTTGGCATTTGGTGCTTAGCAATGTATGCTCATTTTCTTTCTCAGACAATTCAAACTTTACCCATACTGTAGGTCCAATGCAAATTTCCTTATTCTGTTCATGATGTGTGCATACATTCATGAATTGATCATTTCTACTTATTATATCCTTTTGTCCTCTGTTCCTCTCATTACTGATTTTTATGTATTGCTACTGTACACGTTAACATATGTCGGTAAATTGCACGCGTGTGTACACTTTGTACCAGTCAGGTGCCTGCATAAATATGACTCCATAACTCCACATAATATTTGCTTGGTCTGTTCCTCATTGCTTCTTGTAATTACAGTGCAAGTGCATATTTGTTTTCTGGGCTCAGTTAGCGCTGCATCAAAACAAAGCAGAGAGATGCTGTTGATGGTCTCACTGCTGAATTCTGTTGACAGAAATATGAGGTGATGGGTATCGGCAAGCAACCGGCACCTTCTGCATTTAATCTCATAATACATGTTTTCTCAGGAACTAAACTGATTTTGAAATTCCTCACAACACTGTTTTACACTCTAATTGGAAAAAGATGTCATTCTCAAAATAGTTTTCAATGGACCAGACTGTCATTGTCTGTTTTGGTTTCTCTGCACTGCTGTGATAGCTGTCTCGGAGGAGCGCTCAATGAGCTGTTGATTAGATTAATAAGGCAACAGATTGAATGTGGTGATGTGTTTGGTTTACAGGTCATTCCCAGAGCCCCTCTCTCTCTGTGGTCGCTATACGGGACTGGGCAGTAAAGCCATTTGTTGCCCGCCACAGATGCTGATAGGTCCCCTGGGAGCCGGTGTGGTCGGCTTACTGCTCCAACAGGCAGGCGGTCATGTAGCAACGAGATTTCCCATCGGTTTCTGTTCTCCTTTCCATATGCAGTGCATGTCTTACTATAGCATCTTATTGAGTCTGCAAAAAACACATAAAACCATACAGGACAATCTTGAATTACTGCTGACACCGACTAAGAATAGCTGGTTTACTGAAGTGCAAAAACTTTTAACATGGATTTCTAATATCCTGGTGTTGATATTGCCTTGCTGTTATCAAGGTCCACTGAGGCTGTGCAAAACATTATTCTATGAGATAATGGAATAATGTCCCACGGTAGGCTCCGTTCCTCATTTCTTTTTCTGTATAATCACTGATATGACATAATATAATGTGACAAATGAAAAATATCACATTTCAAAGCAAGCAACACCTCGCATTTATCATTGTTTCAGGAAATACCCAAAGGGTGAAGCCACAGTGCTTACCTGAGACTGTAACCGATTGATCTCAGCTGGCAACACTAACCGTGCTCTATTCATCCTGTTCTGGCTGAGGTCTCACACAAACAGAGCCGTCAATCACTGCCTCAGAGTAGCATTGGCACCACCCTTGAAATTAAGTTAACAATATCATTTGTCTCTTAAGTCACTTTTCTGCAGAATTATAGGGGCATTCACCAGGGAATCCTCTTTCATTTAGCCTCTAAAGATGCAGAATTAAATTTAAAGTTTAATTAAGTTGTAATGGAACTTCAAGTGGAAGCAGTATAACCCTCTTTGAGCTCCATTTCTGCTCACAACAGCCATTTAAAGGATTCAGACCTGCATTATCATATGGAAACCACATTGGCTCCATTGTAAAAAAAACAAAAAAAACAAAGAGCATCTGCAGCTACTAATGCATGCTGCTGCTGTATTACACATTACAATTCTGTGACCTGTTTAACCGTGGCTTCCTGGTGCTACGTGGGTGAGTGGTATCAGTGCATATGTATTGATGCATGCTGAGTTAAATGCCTGGTTCAAGGTCAGAGTGAAGAATGTCACTACGTCAGTAATCCTGATCAGCACTTCTCTCTACCGGAGCAATATTTTTAAAATAATATTGACGCTTAAACAACTGATGAATTCTTTGGGAGCTAAAATAAATCCATCTCAAATGATTTCCCCATCAGTAAAAAACAGAATGTGGGCATTAATAATTCATCCAGATTCAGAAGGAATTGATCCGCAGAGGTGGTGGTGTGTTGGAAGTGGGGAGGGTCGGAATAGCTCCTGCACTTATATAGTTTATATAGTTCAGTATTACATATAAACATGTATGCACGTAATTACACAATACAAAACCTCTGAATGTTCTCACAATAAAAACTCCTGAGCTCTGAAATATAAGCTTTACATAAAATAAGTGGGAAATAAATATGATGTGTATGTCTTCCATAGAGATTTCTGAAGGCTAAACAACCTCACATTCATGTTGAGATAAATTGGATCATTAAATAATGATGACAGTTGGTGACTCCCACAATTCACAAGCAGTATCAGGTTAGCATTTCCATCCTGAATGCATTCAGCAATGCTCCATTTCTGCATTAGTTAAATGGGGCCTCACTGTCTTGGTATGCACAAGCTTTTGCTTTGAATTGAGTTTATCCAATTATCTTGCAGGTGTGACATCACTGAAGCTGAAGAAAGCCTGGGAGGCAGAGAAAGTGCTGCCGGCAGAATGAGAGATAAGCAAATGAAAAAGATGCAAATGGAGAAAAGTTATTTTGAATTTTTTTTTTTGAATATCTAAGCTAATTGGTCGCTAGAGAGAAGGTGCTGATGCAGAGGTTTTGCAGCCTGCTGCAAAGCCACCCACTCCACAACTTACACAAAAGCTACCAGGCGAGCATGTGCGCATACAGTCCACACAAACATGCACACAGATACATCTGCCACAGCTCCAGTAACACCCTACCTCGCTTGCCTAACAATGCTCTGTTCTGCCTGAGTTCACTATGAGACACATTAGGTGTCATTTTGCTCTTGTCTTCCGTATCATTTCTCTCGCTCATCTTTTTGTTTAGTATATGTTAAAAGGTGACATTAGCACACCGGAGTGTCCTGCTTTTGTCCTTTCCATTAAGCATTTCAATCTCTCACCTGCCATTAGCAAACATGCTCTGTCTGCCTGAGTCACATTTTACAGAGACAAGATGTAGAGCTGTTCTCTCCACACCCCATTAGAGACTAGGAAAGAGCCCCAATAAGCCTGGGACTCTCTGTGCAGAACATATGCGCACTTGTACTCTCACACACACACAGGTGCACAAACACACACATTAAACACACGTACATTCAACCTCAAAGCAGGCGTGCTGTTCTTTCAAAACAGTTGATAAAGATACAATAAAATAAACCAAAACAAAATGTGCTAGTTATAATGAGGTGCAGAGGGAGTGGAGGACACCTGTTTGCTTATACAATCCTTCACAAACACAGTGTGGTTAATCACCTGTGGTGCTGCTGGGGTGACGCTTATCTACATCACAATGGAGGGGTCGGCCTGCGTTAAACACAGAGGACAGATGCCATTCCATTTTGCTTTGGCTTTTCGGTTTTAATGCCCACTTTTTCCCACTGAAACACAGATGCAGATGTTCTGTATTGTGCTGCACCTGCAGTTCCAGTCCAGCTCCCGCTTGCCAGCCATCACAAATGCAGCCAGGCTGCATGTACTCACAATATGCCGAGTGAAAAATGCCTCTCCCATCACAGATGGAAAAGGAAGGCATCAAAAACGATTTCAATCTCGCCTCAATTTTCTCTTGATAGTTGTCGGCAAAGTAGTTCCCCTCTATCAGAAATAAAGAGAATCCTGTTACATATTTCTTATTTTTACCAGCTCCGTTGCCTCTGATGGCCTTTCACCAGCTGTAGTTACCACTTTATTTGCTGCCTCTATAAAGGTGACTTATAAGCTGTTATCACAAGGCTGGCAAGAAACGTCAATACAAGATTAAAAGATGTGAGCAGAGAGAGGGACAGACTTCATTAAAGCTGATATAGAGCTACAAACACCTATTGATATGTGAGAGACAACCAGAGTAGTTGAGCGGTTAAAATGAGTTTTGGTGCCTCATTGACACCTATTGACTCCCATTGATTTGCCAGATGTAGCAGGCTCATGGGGAAATTGTACTTAGATCAACATTTATTTTCAGACAATGGTAAATATCGTTGATGCAGAAGGAAGAAGAAGGAAATCACAGAGAAGGAGGAATTATTCTGTCACTGCTGGGTGGTGTGGAAAGTAGCGTATGTCATCACTGAGGTGGATGGTCAGTAAATAGAAGTAGTTTACTGACACCATGATTTAAATTATGTGGTTTTATAGATGTTCATACATGTGTTACATGATTAGTGATGAATAAAGTAACAAACAACACAACATGTAACACACACATTAAGTAACTTGCCAAACATTGCTGCTGAGGCACAACAAGTCTGAACTTCTAGACATTTATTCTTATTTCTTTCAATATAAAATTAAAATGAGAAAGAAATGAGACACGTTGTTGCACTGGACAACTGTATCTACTAGAAACATTTAAGTGTTTCTAGTGCAATTTTTTTTTTCTCAACTGTGTCGTGGAGACAAACATGGAAATACTTTCAGAGATAAAGTTCATTTTGAGTGAAATCAAGGTTTCTGTCAAATGATAATCACACTGTATTATAGTACTGAGTATTTTATACTACATTGTATTTCTTTTTTATCTCTTGCAGATTAGTTTCACGTAAAGAGACATGATTGTGCTGGGTGATACTGTATGTTCCTCCATTACAACAAACACTGGAGCACTGTAGATCGATTCTACATAAACCATGCTGCCATAAATAGTCACTACAACACTATCTGTTGATCCATAAATCAAAACGATCACCAACAAATGCGCTGCTTCTTCTGTTTGGGTAAGGAAATGACTTAGACGTGAGGGAATGTATATGTTATGATTCCATTTTAAAGATTTTTACATCTTTATGAGGAGGGCATTGAGTTTTTTGATGGGATTTGTTGACAAAGAGTCAAGAAATACAATATTACTGGACGTTTCCTTTGGTCAGGTTTAGGAAACTAAAATCGGTTATGGCTAAGGCGGGAGAGAAAAATCTTGATGATCAGTATGATTAGAAATAACCAATGTTGACTTTTAGAAGAGAACAGGATGAAATCTTATTCACCAGTGTTGTTATACACGTTGTGCACCTTAAAATTCACCTAACTTTATTCTGAAGAGGTTTATTTTTTTGTTTTGAAACAACATCGTGTTACTTCTGGCTTTGCTACCATGAGAGGACAATCATTATTCGCAAAAAAACGCGAGAGGCAGCTTGTCAGGAAAACATAAACATAGGTCATTTCAGGCGTTTGAACAAGCAATTCTGTTGTTTTTCCAGCGAGGAGAGCAACAATAAGAAAAGAAAACACATAACATATCTCTGTTCTGTGGGTCATAACATGTGACAAAAATACATCAGAGAAAAACAGTGCTGCTGCCGCTGCTGCCTCTGTGGCTGATTACTCACTTAATGCAGTTTCATAGCATATCATGCTGTTCTGGTCTAGTTTGGCCCTCAGCTCCTGACAACAGAGCGAAGGCTGTAGCAGGTGAAAGAGTTCATTAGAGAAGCAAGCTGGGGTCCGCAACGAGCAGTCTCTTCACATGGAATAGCTGAGCTTAGCCTCCAGCTGTGACCTCTCCCATCCAACATGCAGAGATAATACTGCAGCACAGAAACTCAAGGTAAACAGTGTTCACACGGAGGCACACACTTTAGTCAAGACAGAGTGTTTAACAAGTAGCGCAGCGCAACCTTGCCTCGCAGCACACTGCCCCCAAAACTTCCTTCTACCCAAACTCCCTCACAACTCTCTGCGCTGTTCAAATATTTTATTTTATTTATGAATATTTACAAAGGTCAAAGCTTCAAAAGTGTGGAAACAGTTGAAAGAAATATGAAGACTTAAGGTCAAGGTTAGAAGTGTAATGAAGGCAGAAAACAAAATCTTGGCACATATATTTTACACTTTCTGCATGTTGATGAATTTTGCCCTCCACCACCCTTCAAACAAAGTCGAACATGTGCTCCAGCTCTCCTTTATATGGGCACAGAAAACAAATATCTACCTGTGTAACAGGTGTAGAACACAACCCGGTGACATCATTTCATACCCCAAATCTTCCAGTATAAGGTATTTAATGTGCACAGGGATATAGTGTATTAGACGTTAGACACATTCATATGTATCCTGCTTTAACCTAGAAACAGCCTCTTGGCTGCCATCGGCTCTACATGGACATACTGTAACTGAGCTAATTTATGCAGCTTGTGCTCTTTTGCCATTGGAATGAATTGCATCAGATATAAACATTAGTCTTTAATCTCACAGAACAGGTAAATTGGGCTCTCTCAAACTGGGTTTCATACTGTGTAATGAGGTTGAGAAAAGATTTAATCTTTTACCACCAGCAGCTGTTCCATGTAGGTTGCATCACATGAGCCCAGTGATGTTTGCTCTACGCCCAATTATCTCGTAACGTTTAGATGAATGAAAAGAAAAGGTGCGAAACTACGTTTGAGAAAAAGAAACCCTTGCTGCTAAACTTTCAACGAGTCCGCTAGGGTAGACGTTTAGATTTCACTGGTGATTTGTACAGCATCCTCAGTTTAGTCTGGTGAGTAAAGCAACAGAAAATCAACAAACCCTTAAGAGGCTCTTCTTAAAGCCAGGGATCAACTTGTAGGTAAAAAATATATTGCTTCATTTTTTCTTTCTTTTTTTGTAATAACCAGCACAGGTTGCTCCCCACTGGGACCAACATTACTAAAAATGTTTACATTCACATCGAGTCTGGGGAGTCTATTAAATGAAATGCACTTTACTTCTCGCAGTCAACACAGCTTGTTTTAACTAGTTATGGCAGAATCCTTTTGTGTCTGACTCACTCAAGCCTTCCTCCTGTCCTTGTTCTACTTGTCTGCCTCTACCAAATGGATAATGGATTTTGAGGAAAATATCTGCCAAGAAAACCAGCCAACCAATCAAAAGGTTCTCCAACAGCACGTCCACTATCTCAGCTGACAACAGCTGAAGCAGCTAAGTTCAAGTGAAAAGAAGATCAATATGACTAAGACTTCTTGTTAACTATAGTTAGTATTTACAAGGTAAGCTAAGAACTTTAGGTTTATCAGCATTATTTATAAAAAATCAAACTGTTTTTTCTTTTAAACGCCGTCTCGCTTATTCATCATTTCAAGCAAAACTAGTTTGCAGGCGCTGGCATTACAATCCAGGAGAAACGGAGAAAATACTTTTAATACACGTATATTCTTTCACACTCTAGTAAACGGAATCTGTATGTAAATTCCCCTAAAAGAATTTGCAGTGCAAGCATTAAAGTCACAGTTTCTGGCTGTGCAGAAATGACGATTCATGATTCACGACATGTCTGAGTTAACACAATGTACAAGACACAGATGTGCTGGAGGTTTTTCCAAAATCTGCTGTATGTGTTTTCCAGGTCTGCTTGCTCGTACCATCACACAGCTGGTGACAGTTAACAGTATTCAGGCTTCACAGCGCATGTGAAGTAAGGGGTCACTAGCCAAGATTCACATTAAGCTGCTTTGGTGACATACACTTCAACCCTGAACTTATCTAGGCAGTAACTGGACACCAGAAATATCTGAATCCGATGAACAAGACGTGAACTTTACCCGGTCAGCAGACCTACAACGTTCGATTAGCATGCCATTAAATTACAAGTCTATGTAATGTCTAATAAACCAGATCATAGTTGAGGATACAATTATGACTATGGATACACATGACTGGTGCTGGTTCAATGTGCCGCAAAGATTTCCAGATTTCCACGGCGTACATTTTACACTCTCTAACCAGGCTCCTCACATAAATCTCACACAAACCTCACAAAGAAGTATTTCGAGTATGTGGCAACACCTCTGACACAGACAATCTCCCGTTGTGTACCACATGTGTGAAGAGCAAATCTGGACAATATCCAGACCTGATCCAATCCAAACCACTGTCAGGAGTATGTAATTGTATCAGGAGAGTAAGAAAAGCAAGTATTGATAAAAGCTCACGCGCCCCACACAACGTTTATAAAGACTTTACACCTGTAAATGCACTGAAATTGTGCTCCCTCTGTCACTTTCTCCCACAAATGATTCACTGCCCAGTTGTGCTATGCTGGACTTGAAACAAACACACCCTTCATGCTGACGGTGACAGACACACTGTGAATGCTGCAGGAGTTCTTTCACGGAGCAGAGAGTTAATCAAGAATCAGCGGAAAGATATATCTTAATATCTAATATCGATCTGCAGGCACTGTAATTAACACTATGCAAGTGTGAGTAGTGTTTGATGAGAGTCAATGTTGGCATGAGGAGAAAGAAAAGCGAGTACAGGAAGAAAATCAGCTTGCACTAGTGGAAATGCACTAGCTGTTTTTAGAAACAGTACTGTAATGTTAGGGAATAGTCCTGCAATTTTCAGAGGTAAATTAACTTTAAAATCCTCGGCTGGATGAAGATATATAGACGATTGCTCTCCTGGTGAAGGCACCTCTGTGGGAGTTTCAGCAAGTGAAACCTCTGCTTAACTAGAGAAACCTATTTAGTTTAGTGTAAAAAGAGCTGCTGTTCGTATCTAAGAGACGCCACCGGGTTTGACAAAGAATCAGTTTCTGACAAGCTGAGAATAAGAAAAGGTTGGGTTCTTACACAGCCTACATGAAAATTTCCAGACAATGTTTTGGCAGTAGTGCAAAATGCTGAAAGAAGTTGTCTGCCCTTGATGAGAAGGTGATTGTTTAGAAAGCCAACTGGAAGGTCTTTGGAGAGCAGTACACAAATAACAGCCATGAGATGTCCTTTATAATCTCACACCTGAAACCCTTATCATACCTTGGTCTTTATTCAAACATTCAATAGTTCAGGGTGAAAATGTGATGGTTTCAATTACTTGGTTCCAAGCAAGGACAGAAATTTATACTTTTTTTGTCATTCCGCACAGTTCAGATATATTTAATATATTTGTGCTTTTATATTTGCAAGCGTTGGCATGGGAAGGAACATGTCTTTATGTGTGCTATGAAAAGAAAAGACACCTGCAAGGTCATATAAGAATTGACTCTGCACAAGTCACGTTGGCTAAAGTTTTTACATTTTCAGCAAATGATTGATGAGAAGTAAGGTCAGACTAACTACCGTGCACTAAAGTTAGGAGTAATCTCAGAGTCTAGAGTACAGAAAACAGTTTTTACACGGATAGTTAGGAGTTAGTACATATTGATTCAAAATCTTTTCTGTTAAATTTAAGAATTGGATAAACACAGCCACAGTAAATCCAATAATAAACTGGGTGAAGTACTGTAAGTCTGGACATATGAGTGGGAAAAATCTACTTCCTGGGAACATTAATATGGATGTTAATGTATCCTTATTATGTTAATAATAACTAACAGTCACATTGCCAATTGCAACATGTTCACATTCATGACCATATTTCCTTTTAATTTTGTAGGGCTTTACCAAGTTCTCCTATCATCATAGGCGGAAAAAAGCCAATAATCTCACATTGTATGAGTGAAAGAATCCATTAATGACCGTTTCAGTGAGCTATATTAAGGGTCCATGAAGTGCTTAAAATAATAGCTTTGTATTTAATTTCTAAAGTAGCCATTTTGCAGTCCTGGGCTGCTGAATGGCAGACATGGATACATTATATTTAAATGCATACATTCATTATTGCTGCTAAAGCAGCAGTGTTTCCTCTCGCAACTCTGAAACAGCGCCAAGACATGCCCTTCAATTACCTGCTTCTTGAAACTGTATTCTTGTGTGATGATAGACTCCTTGGTTGTCATTGAAAGCAGTAAAGGTAGTGATGTGTTACATTACCAGCAGAACAGTTGTAGGTCTTGCTCAACAGCCCTTCTCTTCATTAAAAGTTAGTTAATTGACGGTGAACTGGATCTACTTGTGAAGAAGTAATGAGCTGGGAGGGAAGGTCAGGTTCAGTGAATAACCACTGAGCTCGCCTGTGCTAATTAATATAAAGGCAAATCCAGGAAATTCCAGTTAATTTGTTTATAGAAGCAGAAACAATTTGCATGATAATGTGCCTGTATGTTGGAATATCCTCAAGAATATTGATGCTCCAACCAGTCAGAGCTGTAATCATAAAATGTCCTCTTTCAAGACTTAAGTTTAGAGGAACCAATTTCATCTCTTCCCCCATCTTTTCATCCTCTGTCCATTTGACTGGTCATGTGCATATACATGACTGCCTGTCCTGCCACCTTGCAGCGAATGCGTTAGCCCGTTTAAGTGAACACTTTATCATCCTCTTCTCTGTCAGCATCTGCTCTTCAGCTCCCTTTGTTTCTCTGCTTTGCTGTTTTCATCTTCTGCTTTCTTTTTTATATGCTGGCCGGGCTCCAGGCTTCTGTTCTGCATCTCTTTCTCTCTCTCTCTCTTCTAACTCTGCATTATCCCCTCCATCACTCCAGCTGTCCCTCTCGTTCCCGTCTCCCTGCCCTCCCATCTGGTGATCATGCCCTGATTACTTTGCAGTGAGACGCTCTTCCTCCTCACACTGGCCTTCTCTCCTGTGACTCCCCACTCTGTCCCCTTATCTACCAGACATTCTCCGGGCACAGTTGCTCCATCTCTCCATCTACTGTAACTCTGCCTCCCTCGCATTTCCTTATTTCCATTCCTTCAACCATCCTTCACTTCCTTCATCCATTTCCGTCTTGCTCCCTCGATCTATTCACAAACTATCTATTCATCATTCATCTTTCCACTCATCCATTCATCCAGCCAACTACTCTTCCTCCCACAGTCCACACCCTACAGCAGTGGGATCAAAATGTAGGGGAGATAGTGCATGAGCCAAGATAAGCTCTCCCTGCAGGTCACTGTCTATGTACCAGCTGATAAGAATCAAACTGCACCCCAGGATACTGCTCCTTTTGTTGTGTTTTTCCTCTCTGTTACAGGGCCCCCTTTTGTTTTATGTTACTTTTCTTTTAATCCAAACCATTTTTTTCTGAAGCACTGCCAAAAGTCATTCCAGTGCAATACCTTGATCGTTTCTTCCTCCTCAGTGTCAGTACAGCATTTCAATGGTATTTTGTTTCTGTGTTTTCTATGCAGTGCGTACCACTGGGTGCTCTGTAAAGGTGTTCGCCACATGCTACACCTGTTTCACACATAAATAAACAAAAACTGTTTGAAAACCATAGCAAAGGGGGTAGCTGCTGTTTTACCGCATCAATACCGTCTTTTATTAAGGGGTTTTTCTTTTACCTGCCTTTCTGAAAAAGTTAAATGTGTTCCCGTTTGTTACTCCAGTATGCTGCACAACATAAATGGGTGTAAGATCTTTGGTTCTGTAGGCTGAAAGCGGAAATTGAAGGGTCAGAGCTCATGGTGTTAAGTTGCAATAGGCTAACATGCATAACACTTTTTATTAGATGTTTATAAACCACTGTAGAGCAATGTTGACTTGTGTCATACTGAGACAGTCCCAAAATGTGTTTTTGAAATGTGTTCCAATTTGAAACCGTCATTCTTCAATGAACAAAAGTAAAGCTGAACAGCCCATATCAAGAGATGATGACATTTACTGCTGGAATGGCTACTGCCTATCACTAGCACCAGCTGAACAGGTTAGTGGATCAGGCCAAGTAACATAAAATATTGCCTGAAACACATTTTCATTCATACGCCATTTTATAGTAAGGAAACTCTAGTTTCATATAACAATTATAACAAAGTCCCTGAGGCGAAATATTAACTTTGTGAACTCCGACGTACTGTGTGAAGATTAGGAGATATTTTTAAGTGGGCTAATGTTGCACATCTGAATCGTCAGGCTGCAACTATGGATCACTGTCCTTTCCCGTAATTATCTGCTGGATTGGCATTAGTCTGTCAATATTCCTTTTTTTTGGTCCCACGGGAAAAATTGTTGTTAAAGACACCTGTCATTCAAGGCACTACTACTCGGAGGTTTAGAGTCATCACTCTGAAACTGGTAATGTTTGAACTAGCAACAATCTTCAGCTTGTGAGAAACTGTGTTCATTAAAGGACATAGATAAACAATATAATGTTAATTTGTTTTTATTTCCATGTGTCTTTGGATTTGGACATGTTTATAGTTAAAGTACGGTCGAGTTGTAGGACAAACATTTTTAACAATTTAGAGAACACTGTTCAGTTAAGTTGTCTTATTGAAAGTTTTCTCTGGTTCTTCATAAGCATGCTGCAACTCGTCAGCTGACAGTGAACCTTCTCTCCTCAGATGCTATTTGGGAGACCCAGTTAGCAGAGAATCCCCCACCGCAGGAAGGTCATGATAGAGGTGGATGGGAGTGGACCACACACACCTCCTGCCACAGAGAGATTTATCAAGCCAGCTTTGCTCCCCGAAACACATGGTTAATTTACCAGCCATTACAGGTGACATCTTGATGAATAGAGAGGGCTGTTCACGCATACATAGGCAATAGGTATAAACACACACAAACACATATACACAGAGAGAGACATGCTCATAGAAAGAATAATGGTCATTTTACTGCAGTCTGCAGGAGGACAGGAGATAAAAGTTAGTGTTGGGAGAATGATGTGTCAGGATGGATTCATTAGCTCAGAGATAGAAGACTCCTGTCTGTGCCTTCAGCGATCACTGGGGGAATAAATTATTCTTCACTGCCGGAGATGGACATGTGCAATAACACAGTGGCAAACTATCGGGTTACTTACTGTTAATCCAAACTACTTATGCACCCAAATACTCCTGGATCTGTAATTAGGTCTCCTGCTAATCAGGATTTAATACATTTGAAATGCTAAAAGCTAAATGTGGGACTGCACCTGTGTGCTCATCACCAGAGAAACGTGTGGTGTACATAGTCATGAGACAGCAGGCCATTGCTCATCAATCCCCTCACCCATTTATCATCATTTCCATTTCTTAACACTGATATATATTAATTTGTTAGAGGTGCCCTTCACTACTTTGAGTAGGAGGTTCCACGCACACCACAAATATTTGATCACTGTCAACATGTGTTGGCTGGGACTGTGACAAACATACACTAAGCTGCTCTACAAAGAGCTGTCTATTCAAACCAACAGATGATATAGAGTTGTTCTGCCCACACATGCAGGAAGCAGTCTGCCTACGGTTGAACGGCAGCCCAGAACCAGGAGCCGGTAGAGAATGTCCTTTATGAGGCAGCGACTCTGCTCATGCATCTATCTCTCCCGGCGGCTTGGCAGGGAGCAGAACAGACGCACAAACAGACAATGGAGGAGTCTCTACGGAGATCAGCCGGTACTGCTGCACGGCCACCGCTCTCTTTTCCAGTACCAGTGCCTGCAGGGGAAACCGTAACCCTTTAATGTACATTTTGAAAACATTGACAAATTCATTTTGCTGTGCTTTGTTGAATATCAAAGCTCTTTCAAGGACTAGCGTCACATTCAGTGCAAATTATACGGAGTAAAGGAACTGAAAGGCCCAAGAGTATGTCGCATTATAGCATAACTCCTAATAAAAAAACAACAGAAAGTCAATACTTTGTCTGTCTGAATCATCACAATGACAATCATATCAAATCAAACAATCAAACACAAACTTCATTTGATTATAGTCTTTCACCACTATGGATATTTTTCTCATACGAGCGTTGGGGAGTAGAGCAGTGTCATTACCTTCGGCACCCATCACGATGCATCCTGAAGGTCAGACCTGATGAATTGGAGAGACAGCTCTGTTATAGAGAGCAGCTATTATCCATAATACAGAAAGAGATTATTCACTCTCCTGAGAGAGGAGAGAAGGAGTGGAGAGGAAATAAAGGGAGAAAAGTAGACAACAAATAAAGGAAGAGAAATAAAAATAGACGAGGGGAGGGGAAGCATAGGAAGCAATGGAGATCCACATGCAGTGGGCTCAGAGAACACCTCAGTGAAGTGTCACTGTGAAATGCTGATAGCTGATCGGTGACAAAACTCCCCTACCCACTTAAAGCTGACACCTCGGTGCAACTGTTTCTCTCCACAGCAGGCAGTCAGGGATGATATCAATGTACCTGAGAGAAGCTAGAATACTCCCAGCCCAGTTAAAGCTGACACCAGGAAACAGTCTCCCTCCTCCGCTCCCCTCTGTCTCAGCTCAACATTTTTTCTCAACGGAGATGTCCTTTGACAGAATTCGGCACTGAAACCACTGCACAAGCCTGTTAGCTGCAGACATCCCCTCAGGCTGGAATTTAAGGAGGGAAACGCCTGCTGGTTTGAGTGAATTAAAATGAAGTTGATCTGTAACCTTATCACCAAGCAATTTGCCAATAATCTTGAAACATGAGGACAGCCTATCTTAACCTATCATTCCCTAACTTATATTGAAAATGGGACAAAAAGAGCTATGGGATATCCCGTCCTAATAGGGGTCTTCTTGAACCCTGAGCCCACCTTCCAGTCTGTCTCTGCTTCTCTCTGCAGGCCGTGGCGATGTGGTATATCTCATCCTAATAGGGGTCTTCTTGAACCCTGAGCCCACCTTCCAGTCTGTCTCTGCTTCTCTCTGCAGGCTGTGGTGATGAAGTGCTCTGTGCCTGCAGTAGTCCAGCGGTGTGCAATGCATGATAAAGAGCAAGAGATCGTGGGGGAAGCCTGGGGAAGGCTGCGCAACGCAGCTGCTGGTACAAAGCTGCAGGCCAGAAGCCATGCTGTAGGCCGCGAGGTGAATAAATGATTTGAATGGCAGTAAAACTTAAATGCAAATAGGCCCGGTCTGGTACATTAACGCACAGTGGCATGCATGAAATGACACGCATAAACAAAGTAGAGTGCTTGGAGATACAAAAGTAATGCTAATGCGTGCACATGCACACAAATATAGGTCTGCATATTGTACACCTACGCATAGAGTCAACCTCATGATCATATACAAGACATAAGCATTGACAAGAACAGGATACTGAGAGAAAAACAGCCTGCCACAAACATTAGCAGGGGCTAAGGAGCGAATGTATCAACTTAATATCTGAGACATGGGGTGAAAAAATGCAGAACAGAAGTTTGAGTTAAACCAAATTCGCAAAAAAAGAAACAAAAAAATGTTTCTTTTTAAAATGTGCGTGTGTGTAACGCGTATACTTCGGTCTCAAAGCTCAGAAGATTAAATTAGAGTAGGAGTGGATCCTCTGTTATGAAGAAGAGGGGAAGGGTGGACCACTTCACGGGTCACACCTCCAGACACCATCAGCACTCCGGGCCTCATCGAGGAGAAAATCTCAGGAGTACAGGCTGCACAGAATGACCTGAGATTGGCCTGGGGAGCCCGCGCTGCTACAGGCAGACATCACTTTACAGGTCAACCGCACTTCTCAAGGGTGTAATTAAAAAGTTAGAGGTCTAATTTTTGCAGTTGCTGCAAAATACAGTACAGTATGTTGCCTGAGGCGAAAGCTATTCACTGTGTCTCAGTGAACATTTTTATGTAAAAAAAATATGAATAAAAATTTAAATTTTAAGAGTATACATCAGAGAAAGAATTGCAAGCCCATGTGATGTCCCCTGTGCGACGTGTCCAAACACGACATACAGTCAGGCATGGCAAAAGGGTGGTTACATTCAAAACATGATGTAGAGTCGACAGTGCTCTGTAGGGTATTTGTAATGCAAACGCTGGCAATGGCAACACATTTAACTAACTGGTAAAGGACAAGATATAACAGAAGATAAGGGCTGAAGAGTGTACCAAATCTGAGAACCTGAAAGCCAGGACACTTGCAGTAGTTGCAGCTAGCAACAAACCTGACATCTGCTGTTAGAAAACCAGCAACAACTGCATTTACTGATCGATCCCGACAGATTATTTTGCCATATCCCGAGATTTTAATAACGAATGAAGTTGCTGCTCCTGTGCTATTCATGTGTAGAATTGCACACAGCCCCTTTCCCAAATTAGACACCGTAGACAGAGTGCACGTCTGATTTCTGCTGCTGTGTGATGACTCTCGAATGTTTAATGAACCTCTCGGAAAAGACTGGACATTCTACAAGTTGTTGTGAGCAGCTCATTCATCAAACAGAACGGCTGTATTGACATTTCTGCAGAACTCCAGGAGCCATGATCACTAAGCTTCATAAGTCCAAAGTATTAAAGCATTTCACACAGTTTTCTGTTGTGACAAAGTGAATTTAAAAGTTGTAATGCTCAATTATTAGTAAGAGCATATTTGTATTTCTGTAAAACATGTTGTAGCAGGCATGCATAGAGGTAGAGAGTCAGCAGCCCACAGTAAGGCTGTTTTATTTAGATTTAGATTAGATAGATAGATTCAGTTCAATATATCAATATTAAATCTAAATACAAGATAACTTTAATGACGTTCACAACACTACTACTTTAACAACTTTAATCCTAAACTATGACTCTTTGCGAGAACTTTTTAGATTAAATTAGGTTTTGCTTTAAAGTAACCCACATAAATCATCGCTGAGCTACATGGTTGTCGGACTCCCGCATTTAGTTTAATCGAGATCAGCTGGATTCAGTGAATGATTCTGTTTGTATGTGGAAGATCTAATTACTGGTGATTCTGTTTTCTGTCCAAAATTTAAACAGCTTCAAAATCCTGTTAACAGCACACTGACATAAATTAATCGAATGGTATCTCTGCCATTGCCACTGGTTACCCAGAATGTTTCCTTTTTACACTATGTCTCTTTGGAAGACCTCTTACAAAAACTACATAATTCTGCACGGCACCACGTCACACGCTGCAGTGAGCTGAACTGATCAGAGGGAACAGACGTGTAAATCTATCCTCAAAGAAAGAATGACTGTAAAAGAAGGCGACTAGTGAGGGAAACCAGTAAGACACCTATGACTCCTATGATGTCGTTATAAGTTTCTACAGCTGGGATTAGACAGACTGTGTATACAGCACCTGTCGCATGGGTTCTTCACAAGTCATAGTCATTGAGCAGAGAAATCCCTGCTATAGTTTACAAGAAGGCCTGTGGGAGACTCTGAAGTCAACTTGAAGAAGGTTCTGTCATCTTCTGAGACCAAAAATTGAGAGTTTTGACCATCAGACAAGATGCTATTGTGAAGAACGTAGGCAACAGTTGTGTTACTTGGAAATCTTGCGCTGACCTTTTCACTGAGTAGCTTGGAGTCTTTTATCCTTATGGTAGCTTCTGGGCGGGATACTGACTCACCAGTAAATCGGTACTCCATATACTGGTATATTTATACTACAATCACTTGAAACACATTTCACTGCACACAGGTGATCTCCACATAACTAACTGTGTGACTTCAAAAAACAATTGGCTGCACCAGCGATGTTTTAGGTGACTTTACTGGAGGTGAATACACATAGAATCACTTCTTTAAATTAGATTACTCTGACATGAAATTGTATTTTTTTTTTATCTAAAAAGGGAAATTAATTCAACTAGGAGTCAGTGTAGAAAAATAAAATCAATGAAAGCTTCCAAGGGGGGTGAATACTTTTCATAGGCACTGTAGTTTTTCATTTTGGGGATGTAAGTTATTGCAAACAACAATAACTTACTATGGTCACTGAAAAAACTTTTAATTACCTAATCATGTATTTACAGACACATTTACAGTGACTGAGAGCGGACATGATCTCATATAGCATTTATTTTGTTATCGTGTTATTTAGGCAGATTTAAGAGAACATCTGCTATAGCAGAGAAAAGCTGTGGGCATCTGTTGATAAACTGCAAGCTGTCAGTCATGTCTTGCACGTCTCCCCTCCCTACTCATATCCCAGAGGGACAGAGAGAGGGAGATAGACACAGAGTTAATCAAAGGAGTAGTCTTGCAATTAAGTGACAGTGAAAGTTACAGGATTGTATCTTAAATCCATTTGGCTTACTTCATGCCTGAGATGAGACTCTAAATTAAAAGTCTCTACATAGACTCTTGGTTCTCAGGTTCAGTGATTTAGCTGGTCATGGCATATAAGAGTACAACAGAGCTGTGTTTTTACACTGCATTTTCGTGTTTATGTGCCTCTGTAGGTATTGAGCAGCGAAATCGCTGTTTCGTTTTTAAAATCCATCCTCTCGTCATGCATGTTGAGATGAAATTCAAGTGCTTTATTTTGTTCAGCTTCTCTGTGTATTATTCCAAGGTGCTCCTTCGCTGGCTAAGGAAGTTTATTCTGATGGGACTGAAGGTTATCCAGATGTAGCCAAAGCATGACTTCAGTGAATGATTACATGTTTAGTTCCAACATTGATGTAATCCTCAAAGGTTTTTGCCCTGTAGCAGCCTACCTGTGGATATACGTCATGGGGCTTTAGATCTGCACCCAATCTCCCACTATCTTGCCCCTGCAGCTTTTTCCATCAACCGGCAGCGACTGAGCGCACTTCTCCTGACGGGGTGCTGCTCTATTCTCCAGCTGAAGTTGGACAGCTGACCCTCAAGCCAAGGTGCCTCTTCTAAACAGGCCCGAATGTATTATTCATGACACCAGTGGATGAGAGTAAACTGCTAGACCACAACCAAGACATAACGGATCAGTCAACTCAGGAGACCCACTTTCCCTGTTAAATAAGACACCTCACATCTGTGGCACAGCTGTGCTGTGATCCTCATACCATGCATCAACCATGCTGTGACAACTGAGCTGCTTCTAAATCAGATATTCTTCTGCTTTTCAACCATCTCATTTAATTAAGAGTATATTCTTATGTCATAGATGTTGTAATGGGTGGATTATCCAGCCATTTGTGTCTTCCCCAAAAATATCTCTATTATTCTGCAGATAGTCAGCAGCTCCATTGAGTTAAGAAACAGGAGATGTGTTTGTTTGCATCCTTATTAAGAATGGTAAAATCAATATCATGGTCATGTGTGTGCTGCAAAAACAGTACAAGGCTTCATCCAACAGCGGTTCTGGGCCAAGAAATAGATATATAGCTCATTTGGTTTCAGAATGGATTGAACAAAACAAGATACATGGGTTCATCTGTAACCTTCAGAGGTGCTCGTAATTAAGGTTGTTTTTTAAAAACTATCCTAACAGTCAGGTTAGCTGTACTTATGTCCAGGCTGCTGAATGTAGGGTTATTTGTATCATCTATACTCTAGATAAGAGTTGTATTGATCTTCTCATCTAACTCTCATTAAGCAAGTGAATAATGGTATTTAGTAAAATCTTGAACTATTGCTTTACAATCAGCACAGCAGCAGTTGTTGCAAAGCATGCCTCTTTCACTTGTCCACCACTGATCTTTCAAGGCAATCAGTGGATTTGAGCCAGTGGCACTTTTGATCACAAAATGTGTTCTCCCTCATGAAAAATGCAGGAATATATCCCTCATGATCAATAAAACCTGTACGACTGGATCCCAGGTGATCAGACAGAGTGCATAATGTACCCTGTGTGCGACAGCCACATATTGTAGAATGATTGAAATTGATACAACATCAATGTTCAGTAATCACAGAGCACCCTGTCTCTTCTCCTTGATCATTCAGACTGAATCAGAGTCAGTCTTTGATCAGTCTCTGGCACTGTACCCAGGGACAGACAAAAAGAGACAGGAATTACAGAGGAGAGGACAGACACAGCCGTGTATTTACCCCTGCATTTCAATTTCGCTAATGATTATTCACGTCCAGTCACTGTATAACAGCTTGGAGGAAGCCAAGTACTGAGCTGAAGCCTTTATTATTGAAGATCTGAGTGAACATTATTGCTTTTGCTGCATGAAACAAACGCTTCAAGCAGTTATAATGATTATCATTATCTGCTGAGAGACATGCTCAACGCAAATTGGCTCTATGTCAGTAATTAAGAGATGCACCCATTTTTTTTTTGGAGGGGGGTG
Organism: Ctenopoma multispine; assembly: GCA_034779795.1. Classification (NCBI taxonomy): domain Eukaryota; kingdom Metazoa; phylum Chordata; class Actinopteri; order Anabantiformes; family Anabantidae; genus Ctenopoma; species Ctenopoma multispine. The sequence continues at coordinate 5,744,128 of JAUYWH010000002.1, forward strand.
AGTGAAGTTTTCATGGTGCTTTAACAATAAAAAGCCTTAATAACACTGTGCTGAATTTTAATATCCAACCTATGGGGGATAATTTGACCCCTTTTCTCACAAGGTTCTAAATTTGAATGTTATCACCTTTCACAATGACTAATTACATGTAAGAAAAAGCTAAATGGAAATTTTCCAGCCTAATTTGAATCTTTATACTCTAAAAGACTGACCAACACAAGAAATGTGCTGGAAAAGTCAGGTCTGGGTTGTGTAATTGTACTTCCCATAGTTTTCTTTTCTAATTTCCTAATTCTTTCACTGGAAATTACCCAAAATTGTGTGTGGCAGGGTGTAACAGTCTAATTTCCTCCCCATGTTGGCCCAGGAGAAGGTTGCAGCATTAAAGCAGTGTATCTAAACTATTCTTCCAGTATCTGTCTTCCAGTTACAGTAGCACCACCAGCCAGTCCAGGTGTGAGTTTATGTATACATTAAATTGCACATTAATTTTGATTTTTATCACCTTCCACTACTCTCTCTGGGGTGTTGCTGTGACAGAATGAGGTTAGGCGCAGCACGACCACTAGGATGGCTACAGTAAAAAAGCAATGATTGGAAAGCCAAACACCAGATGCTGTCATAGCGGAGAATTATTTGTTTACATGTGACATCCAGTCCTCTCAAACAAAAACAATCCTCTCCAAACTTTTCCTCACTTCACACATAATGAAAACTTTTGAGAGGACTGTTTTGTAGCATTTTAGAGTTTTGGCAGGCAAATGTGTGCACCCAATGCAATTTGCTTAGCAGGCCAAAATTAATGTTGAGGATGCCATTCTTTTTATTCTTCAAAAGTGTACGCATAGTTAGAAATTGCAGATAGATCTGTCAGGGTGTCGTTTTGATTTTTCTAGTGCTTTTAACACAATCCAACTCGGGCTTTTCTGCTCCAACCTCAAAGACAAGCAGCTTCCGTCTCTCGTAATAAATTCCATTTATGACTATAAGCTAGACCAGTGTGGTCTATGTGCAGTCAACCAGCCTGCCTGTCAAATACATACTGTATCTATCTATTTAGACCTTAGGCTCTCTGAACTGACTGTGTGCAGGAGACAGCAGCAGCCAGACAGAAGCGTGAATGGGCTGTGAATGTATGCACCTAATTGATGATTAAACATCAAAACACACAGGTTGCATGAGTTGTGACGGGTGTCTAAAAAATGGCGGACCCAAATGCAAACCAGAGGCTGATATAAAGGAATTTTTAATTAAAGGAAATGTACACAACAGAGGAAACAGAGGAAAGGCCAAACAGAAAATTACTCTTAACGGGAGACAAAAACCTAGGTGGCAAACAAAACTAACAGAGGGCTAGAACAAGGCTAAGGAACCTGAGGAAAGAGTAACGGGGTCAGGAGGACATAACAGGAGGAAAGCTAAATGAACTAAACACTACAGGGTATGAGGAAACCGACTAAACAGAGGTACGAGGCAAGACTCATGCTTAGAGATTAATGTGCTGCGGAAAAAAAAACTGAGTTTTTTCCAGGATCGGGATCCTCTTTATTCTTTACCCTTTATTTTTTAATCTATACAACAGTCCTGATAAAAAGGTAGATGGGTAAATTCAGACCTATACTGGAAAAGGTGGAAGTACAAACTGGACACTCACTGAAAGTGCACATGAATAAAAAATTATTCCACTATAAGTAGAAGAACTTGTTTTCTCAAGCTCTACGTAAGCACATGCTCTACAGTTTACTTAAAGTTTAAAAGTACAAGTATTCCACTGAGAAAACTATGTATTTGAAACAGCAATTTGATGCTGTTGCTGACACAGATGTCTAAAATACTGTATCTGAAGAGAAAACTATGGCAAAGAATATTTTGTGTGGCACATTTTGTATTTTATATTGGGATGATGTCACAAAAGTAAAACTGACAATGGTGCTTATCCACTGCCATGGTTACACTGGTATACTGTACATCATCATTTATTAGTTCATTATTTTCACTAGAGGTTAGTTACTGACCACCTCTGTGTTCTGGTGAGATTACAACAGCTTGAAACATAATCAATTTATGTGCCACACTTTTGATAATTCTACATATAAATCATTACTTCTTGGATATATGTAAATTATTGTGTCACATAATTTTCCTGTACATTAGATCCAAAAGACCAATATGGATAAGTTAAAACGGGAAGACTCTGACTGTTGTTTGCGCCTATGCGCCAAACAGCAGTTCGGAGTACCCAGCCTTCTTGGGGTCCCTGGA